>WBMY01014132.1:234444-270212 GCA_013397315.1 Donacobius atricapilla
CCCACCCCGCGCTCTGGCTGGGGAGCGCCCCCCACCCTATTCTCCAGTTGTGTCTGGAACAGAACTTTACACAGACGGTATGATTTGGCAATCTTTATATCCACAATACATCATAACCATGCACAAAAATCGAGTGATGTGTTTATTTACAAAGTGAATTGCACTTAACACAGGAATCAGGAATAAAAGTAAATGAAAGGAACCTCTCTTCTGGGTTGCATAAAGGCCCACTACTATTTATAGCCTACAAAGCTTGATAGTCAACACTACCATGCACTATCCGACCGGTGTAAAATAGGAAGTGCTGTTATTTATTGAAACAGTGCAGCCCTGGAGATACTCATTCCATGGAAACATTCCATAAATCACTAACTACTTTTTAAGAGTCTGCAAGTCAAGAGAATCTACCCTTCAGCTCCCACTTACTGTACTTTACTTGAAGGACAGTTAAGTCTTCACCTCCAATTGTATGATTTTCCTTAGCTGAAATTCAGGCCCCTACCTTTAACACTGTTCTAGTTGTTTATGGAGGAAAAAATCTTCCCTAAGTGACTAAGCTGCTTCATTGCGATCTTCTTTTCTTCCACTGAGTCCAGAACCTCTAACCGAGTTCTTCCTTCTGCATGGAAGGGAAATGATCACCAAGCCTCGGTAAGACTCAGACCGAAACAGATCTGGAGCAGTATAGCACACAGGGATCAAAGCACCAGGAGCAAAAATACCTCCTTTACATTTTTCCAACAGTTTTTGTTAAGTAAATGATTCAGATAAAGGCTCAGCCCAACCCTTATCACACCCAGCCAAGAGCTCTGTGTTCACACAAGAGGCCCTGGGCACCAGGGGGGTCACAGAATAGCGCCCAAATGGGGGCATCTCGAGCATCCATCATCTTTCTACTGCCTCTAAACCTGCCACAGGGGTAGGAAGGCACCAAACTGCCATTCTTCTATAGAATCTCGATGCCCTCCATAGCACACACCAAAATCTTCTTAACAAAGTAGCAAGCAATCACCCATCAACTGGATTTTTACATTCATACAAGTATGGAGCTTTAAAACTTTCCTACGAACCAACTTCCTTGTTCTGTGCAGGCTCCAGTGAAGATCCCAGACTAACTCACCTGTCTGTAAGCACTGACTGCAGGAAGAGAGGCTGGATTGATCTGATCTACCCAAGGAATTTATTTACCAATTAGCTGTTCGTGTGCTCAGGACCAAGTCACTTTTATGTATGTATTTTGGCCTTCAACCTCCCCATCAGTAAGAGGAGAAGTAACACGACAGCCTCCTGCCTAATTGTGCATTAAAGGAACTGATCTAGACATCAGCAGAACCCTCTGATGGTTGTGTTACTGACACAGGTGGCAGCACTCAGGGCTTTGTAGCGTTTTCAATGGTTAAAGGAAAGTCAGCCTCAACATCGAAGTAAAGCAAGCAGAGCACACATTCCTTCTTTTCACAGGCAGCTTTCCTGTTATCAGGAGTTTTACAAAAGCCAAATTCAGCCCTCAAATCCCTTGAGGGAGATGGAAGAAAGCTGTAACCTTTTCTTTTTTCCTGGTAGTAATACTGAGAGACACACAGCCAGCAAAGCTGTGGGATGAAGCAGTCTAGTTAAGGTTACACGTAGCCTGTAACTTCCACATCAGGAAAGCATGCTTAAGGAGCCTGTGCTACAGGAGAGCTTCTCTGAATGTCAGAGAGCTTTCAGCATTTCCAGCTTTCTCAGGATTCCTCCAAGTCTTTCCCTCAGCAATTCCAGCACAGTGGTGGGCTGGGTTGTGGATGCAGTTTCTAAGGAGTGCACAATGCTTCATCAGGATACCAGGAACCCCAGATCAGAAGCATTTTCCATGGTCTGTGCACAGGAAGATGGCCTAACCTAGCAGAATTGGTCCACTGTCCTTTTTCTATTGTCACAAACAGCCCTATGCTTAGTCTAGGCAGGAGCCCAGAAGCGCTGTGGCTCTGCCTGGAGAGCAGCACGGCAGCCTGGGGAAGAGCCTCGTTTCATACTGAGACCCCACAGCAGATTAAAGTCCCCAGCCCCTTCCCAGTGGTCTCAGGAGCTACATGGGTGCACATGTGCACACACACAACTCTCTCATCCTGGGTGCCCGCAGCAAAGGGCAGGAGGCCTTTCCCTGTCATACAACCTATCTTGAACACAACAGAATGATCCAAGGTCCACCAGTGCTGAAGGGGCTTTGGACAATGGAGTGGTTCAAGAGCTCTTCAATACCCATAAATTTAACAGCACTTAAGCCCTGGATACTGACCTTCCACTGGGACTCAACAGCAAAGTGCAGAGCCTTCCACAAAGTCAAAGACTAAAGAAAATCTTTCAAGAGACAATCAAGTGACTAAACTCTTTCTTGGCTTCTTACACCAGGCCAGACTGATTCTAGAAACTTCATGTTAAGAACAGGACTTGCAGAGTAAGCATGTTAATATATAACCTTGAACTAGTAAGTCTTCTTAACAGTGCAATTCCTCCTCATGCTATCCAACTGATTTCTTTATATAAAGTTTGTTCAAGAATAAGGAGCACAGCTCCACTAGTGTCCACTTGTTCTCAAATGAAATATTTTCAATATTTCAGAATCTTCCATTCTCTCATTGCCTTCTGTCTGAACACTGCATGTTATGTTCTGGTCTTGGACCACCAAAAAGGAGACATCCCAGTTCCCACCTTCTCTCAACAGAATGCTGAAGTAAATACCAAATGTTGAAAGTGCTTCCTGAACAGGAACACCCTTAGGACAGAGCCTGTGATGCCTACAGAAGAATTCATACCCTCATTTAGTGGGATCAGGCTGCAACTATGCACCCTTTAACCTTGAATGTAACTTCTAAACAAAGCTGAAGAGTGGAAGTGCCAAGCACCACACGCATCCTGTGCTGTGAGCTGGAGCCCTCTCAGTGCATACAGCACAAAATTAAAGGCATTGGTCTGGGAATCTTAGAAAAGAAAGACCATCAGAGTTAACTGCCCTTAATTTTATTATGTAACCAGACAGAACAGTTGAGACTGGAATGTCAGATTTCCTCTTTAAGCACAAGTCACAGTTTCATATTTGCTTCGTATCAGTAAAGAAAAATCAACTCACTAATATGCAGCTGGGATTCATCCAGTGAGGTACAAGCTCAGAATACAGAGCAAAAACTCATTGCAAATGGCTCCACAAACCTTCAGGGAGCAGCAGAGGGTCTCCAGCTCTTCCTTTAGATCGTTTCACCCAGTATTTGCCATCAGAACATTCAGTGGATACCGAAGGGCATACCAGTGTGCAAGAGCTAGTGAGTGATGAAAAGCCATCAGAGATTTGCACAAGCAAGCAAGAGACTGACTACACAAAGTTGTGGTAACATTCTTCCCATTCAGCATGATGAAGAATTAGAGTAGTTAGCCCTGCTGATGACAAATCTGTTACATCAGTGAAGTACAATCATTTAAGAATTACAGTCTGCAGTTCAGTAAAACGGTAAGAAGAAAACAACATGTTAGTAGTCATTATGTGAAATTCTAATATTATGCATTTTAGTAGAGGTCAATAGTGAACGATCATGAAGAGAAAGTTCCAGATACTATGGATCTGCAGAAGTTTTACAAAATGTATAAAGTATTGTGTTTCTCTACAACAACCAAAACCCTTACAAGTGCAGGTATATATGCAACATGAAAATATTGTCTCACTCACTCAGACGGGCAGGAGAGATCTAGAGAAAAAGCAGCATGCAAAAGAAAAAACCCCTGGAACTAGAGCAGATCCTGCTTTCAGACACTGACCTACAGTACAAAAGAATGCCTAGTTGTACAGGCTGCAAAAGGTTTCTGAAATCAATACGCTGGCACTTACTGTACAATAATGTTAACTGATTAACATAAGCCATGAATAAATATTACGCCACTTCATAGAGCCTGCACAGGCATTCATGGTGGCAGAGAAAGCAATGCAGACATATTTCATTGTTCCCAAATAAAACAAGAATAGAGAAAGATTTCCCAAGCAGGAAACAGTAAACTACACAGCTAGACTAACTGTATTAGGGGTAATTACAGAACAAGTAATGTTATTTTCAACAGCTTTCTTATGTGTGTGCAGCCACTAAAACCCTCACTGTGAGACTTCATCAGGACAGAAAACAGAGCATTTGGCAGGACAGCTAGTTTAATTTCTCCCCCATGTTTACAGAAACGCAAGAAAAAGATATCTGACTATGGGAGGAAAAAACCTTGTCACCTAAATGTAGTTATTTCTTCAACTGGTAAAGTCCCATTGTTCCCCTCCCATAAAACAACAACAACAACAAAACCAACCAAACAAACAAACAAAAACCCTAGCAAAAGCAAAACAAGCCTATTTGATAAGAGTGTTTCATGGGATAATATCCAGCAGCAGATGTTCCAACACAAATATGTCTATCAGATCAGTGACTACATTTCAAGCCCAGAAGTCACCACATGGAAGGGGTTTCAGAGGCAAGGGAATGTTAGCCCTACAATTAAAGCTCTAATACGAGAGGGGAGATTTGGGAATAGAGTAAAGGAGGGAGGAGGGAGTCACTGAATCACAGGAGATAGGAAGTGCACACAGGTTTCTAAATGAAGCACAGACAAAGTGGAGGGCACAACAGTCATCTAGAGAAGGTCACAGGTTCTGACAGCACTGGAGTTTGTTGGATTTCTGTCCATCGGTGGTTGGTGGGACGCTGATGTCAACAACGTTGTTGCCAGGGGACTCATCATGTGCAGACCGGTCGGCGATTTGCTTCTGCGACACGATGCGGTAGATTTCTGCAAGGAGAGCGCACGGTCAGAGCCCCAGGGGCACGGCCCCCCACAGGCACAGCACTGAGCAAACTGTCCAAGAACATGCCAGAACCCACGAAGGAGAGGATTTAACTTGAGGGCTCTTAAAGGGAATCTAGGCTAAACAGCTGTCACGGTAGGACACGAAACAGATTGACTCTATACAGTTGTCAGAAGAGAAAGAAGGCTTTATTTACAATTCCAACAGTTTCTTTTATAACATGCTGTGCTAAAAAGGTCTATTATTGGTCCATGGGACTGACACTTCTCTCCATTAGCTAAGTAATAGGAAACAGCACCTGGGGACAGTTGTTACAGGAAGGGGAACACTGTTTACTGAACCTGTGCTGAGAAATGGAGAGAGATGTTTTGAAAAGAGAAAACTGTTAACAGCTTTCCCTTAGGAAAAAAGCTAACAATAGTTAGCAAGCTAAAATTCAGACTCAGAAATATCAAGACCACATCCAGCTGTGGCATGTAACATCTGGCTGGCATTCCAGTACCAGAATGAATACACCAGCTCTGTCCAGAAAAGTTACTGAAACAAGAGTCCTCACTGTCTTCCATGACAGCACTTCCTATCCCGTTTTTTTTCAATGACTCCATTAAAATGGGGATTATTAAAAGGGTTTTCAAATGGGAAGGGAGTAGGAATGCTCATTTCTAAACCAGGGAATCATTGTCTTTGTGATTAAAAAAAAGTGGGCAGCATGCTGTAGAAACACCAATCACCAGGATGCTGGAAAAGCTTTGCAGCAGCAACAAGTTACCTGATGCCCACTTCTGCTCCTGGCAACCTGCTGCTGACAAGTAACAGCAATGCTCCTTTCTGCTACACATCAGCTTTCCTACCTATGACAGTAAAAAGCTGCATGGGTCCATAAAGCCCCATACTTCTCCAAATGAATTTATTTGACTCAAACTAACTTATGCTTGAAAGCATACAGATCCACAAAGCAGTTACCACTGAAGAGAGACTGCCAGCTTAAAAGATTTCAGAAACAAACTGTTTCAACTGCATAGTTAGCAGAAGTCTTATAAGTGGAAAGGTTTTTAAGCTACTTATTTCACTGACTATAAGCTCTTGTTCCAACTTCCCTCAATTGTGAAACAGGAAAAGGGCAAGTACTTCCCTGGAAGTCTGTGATAAATATTATGGACACATTCATTCAGCTACAACCCCAAAACAGCAACATCCAAAGCCTTTAGTAAGGATTAAAAATCACGGAGGACTGTGCAGGGCTTGTTTTTGGGTTTTTTTGTTAGGCTTTAAGAATCGGTACATATTTATATTGTTTAAAATGGAAACCTTTAACTCAAGGCCAATTCTGTTGCCACTGGCTACCTACAGATCTTCGCTGAAAGGGAGGAGGAGAGTTGTTCAGAGGCTGTCACATCCTCTTTCTTTCCTGCTCAGTACTGTATTTGAATTTGAGCTGTTCAGAGTCATTGCCAAGCCTCCCTTGCTTGGTGGTAGTATCCCTTTGGGGTGTTTTGTGGGTTTTTTTCCTTCCAGTCTTTAGTGATTCCTCCAACAAGTGGCCAGTAAGGAAACTCCTGTCCTGCTGTTCCCACTCTCCTCCCTCCACCAAGTCCCCTGTGGTGGTTCCCAGCTCACTACTCCACACAGCAAGTTTTCCTAGGTTCCTTCTCCTCTCTTAGAAGGATGATTCTTCCCCAGGTGTAATCACTTTAGGAATAGTCTTTTCAGACTTCAGTCTTCTGTAGAAGAAGACTTCTCAGTCTTATTATCCATGTGCCTATGCTACCCAAACTAGACAATCTCAACACTTTTGGGGGCCCAGGATGCTGTAAGAAAGAGGGGTTTGAGTTCAGTTTGCTCAGGCCTGACCTCAGCTTGAGTTGTTACAGCACTGTGGCTCTCCTAGAATGGCCTCAGGCCAGCATCTCTAACCAGGGTCAGTCTAAGGACAACACTGCAAGGGAAGACAGGATGGATGGTGACTGTTGAACTTCACTCAGTGCACTAAAATCAAAAATACTGTCTTGAAGTGCCAGGGAATTTGCCTCAGATCCAGCCAAGTGTTCCAGATCGGCCACGAATCTGCTACATGGTGCAAGACTGGCCCAGCTCCAGCTCAGGGCAGTCAGCTCTGCCTCACACTCCAGCTGCTTCACTAGTGGCTCTAATAACCCAGATCTGCTGGACAGCAAATACAACCCATTCTTTGTTTGTCAGGCTTTTTTACCTACAGAGGTAGCTTGGCTACCCCTTTTTTCCCGTCTGCCTCTTCTTGGGCACCTTGGAGTCAGAGCTGGGGTTGTTCAGTCTGGAGAAGAAAAGGCTCCAGAGGGAGACCTTAATGCAGACTCCAACATCTACAGTCCCCCAAGAGAGTTGCAGAGGGTCTTTGGATAAGGACCTGGAGTGCCATGACAAGGGGAATGGCTTCCCACTGCTAGGGAGCAAGGCTAGATGGGGTAGCGGGAAGAAGTTCAGCTGTGAGGGTGGTGAGGCCCTGGCACAGGTTGCCCAGAGCAGCTGTGGCTGCCCCATCCCTGGAAATGTCCAAGGCCAGGTTGCATGGGGCTTGGAGCAACCTGGGATAGTGGGAGGTGTCCCTGTCCATGACTCACTGTCAACTTGTTATCCATCAGAATCCCCAGGTCTTTCTCTGCAGAAGATGCTGTTGGTGCAGTCATCCATAACCCTTGCTATCAGCTGAGAACAAGAGTTCAGCAGTCTGAAAATGGTACCAGTCTGCTTGGGTGCCAAAGATGATACAGGAACATTTAACTTCCAGCATGGCTGGGGCTTCACTACTGAGATTTTGTGCAGACACGGAAGCAACAATTACTAGTTCATTTACAACAGTGCTATTGCAGTAGCTTGAACTTATGGACCATCAGGAGATAGAAAACTCCAGGAGACAGAAACCCTCTCCTAGGACAGAAAAGGGGTGTATGGGGTGGGAGGCAGAACACAAAGGTGAGATTAGAAAGCTTGCAAACTAACCATCATTCCCAAAACTCATCTCCAAAAGATTCCAGAAAACTACAAAATGTGCCCATGAAGAAGATCCACCACCTCAACAGCTCCTCTGAACCCATAACAAACCATACCTGTAAGGATGTTCTTGAAGGCTTCTTCTACATTTGTTGAATCCAGAGCAGATGTTTCAATAAAAGATAGGTTATTTTTTTCTGTAATAAATAAGAAGTGGTTCAGTTAAAAACTTTAGTAACACTTTATTTCACATTTACTTTGAGGTTTTTATCTTTTATTTTAGGCCAAACCAGCCAGGGCCAAGTAATTTTTTTTCTTTTCCTTGTTGCACAAGGAACACCTTGGTGCTGCAGTTCAGTAACATTTCCTTTGGCCTAAGTGCAAGAACATTTTCCTCACTGCAGCCCTTGGTCAGTCAAGCAACACAAAATATCATTCTCTTCTGGCTACAGATCACACCCAGAGGTACCTTGAGCAAGAGTGTCAGCAAAAGCATGTCAGCTGCGACAGAGACACAATTCTCCTCCCCAACCCCAAAACGATCAACAGACCTATACTTTCCTAATCAGACCCCACTTCCAAATAACAATGACCCCCAGATCACAGTCTATTTTCTTCTTACAATGCAAAAGAATGGTTTTGTTAATTAAAAAAGTGATTAACACTCAAATATCATACCTAGAACAGTTCTGTATCACCTGCCCAGGAACAGGCAAATTTCAGTAGTCATGGAGCTTAAATAGCAACAATTAGACCACCACTAGCAATTTAAAACAGCCTTAGGAGGAAGTCAGGGTCAAAAGTAAGAAGCTGAACCAAATGACCAAAGTAATAGACTATCTGGGGCACCCACCAACTTGCTTTGTTTCTCTTTGATAAATGTCACTTCTCCTCCACCTGAAAATTTAAAGCAGCTCTATTAACCTCAGGGTACTTACTTCCCAGCAAACTTCAGAAAGTGTGTGTAAGCAAGCCTTGGTAGTATTTCTAGAGATATTTTAGAGGTTGTACATTTATATTCCACCTCCAAGCTTGACAGACCCACAAAAGTTGAATGCCCCCAGGCCATTCAGGGCAAAGGAGCATCTGACCAGTGCTCTGCCAGGTAAGGAAGAGAGAAGGAATGCAGCGGCACCATCTTACATAACCCATTTGACTTCTCCCTACAAATGGTAATTTTCAAGTCTGATGATCACTGCATTTAAGTGAGACTTGATGACACTACTACATGCATCAGCGCTCTAAAGCAGCAGCCACCCCATCTAAGAGAAGGTTCACCATTCATTTGTAGCTGTTCACTTTGATACCTACTCAGCAGAAGGTCTCTGGGAAGGAAGGACGGAAATTTTGTATTGTGGTATTTTATACTTTCATTGTGATATTTTCTCTTCTAAATCTTGCTTACTGTTTCTAGCCTTGTTAGAGGAAGTGCTTAATCTTCAGCTATCAGGCAGCTCAAGGACAGTGTTTCAAAAACATGTACTACCACTAGATTTAAAAAACAATAGAAAACTGCAAACTAAAAATGAAAAAAAAAAAAATTCTCCAAAAAACCAACCCAACCCCACATGCCAGTTAATAAGTCAAGATATTTTAATTAAAAACAAACAAACAAAACAAAACAAAATATCTTAAATGTCTTTTTTAGGGTTCAAACTAAAAATTGAGGTAAGAATTCAGCTCTAGAGAAAACCGTGACCACAGCAGGCACCATGGCCTGTACAAACCTGCGAAGGCCCTGGCCTCGTCGGTGGGCACGGCCCGGAGGTGGCGCAGGTCACTCTTGTTGCCCACCAGCATGATGACGATGTTGTTGTCGGCGTGGTCTCGCAGCTCCTTCAACCAGCGCTCCACGTTCTCGTAGGTGAGGTGTTTGGCGATGTCATAGACGAGCAGAGCCCCAACGGCACCACGGTAGTATCTGAAACCATGAGGCACAGCCCTTCAGCAAGAGCTCTGTCCCAGCCACACCAGCAAACAGGCCATCTAGCTCTTCCATAATGCTTTCCACTACGGAAAAAGTTGTGCTGATGCAGATACTGTTGTTGGAGTGGTTTTGAAGCCTAAAACCAAGTTCCAAATTCAGGGGTTTTTTTTCTAATGGCATTTCTAAAAAAATCCAGTTGTACCAAAATGCTGGAGATCCTGTAGAAACCAGGACAGAAAATGTCCTGTCCACTCCAACCATGTGCAGGAAAACTCACTATTGCAGAATTGGTACAGATGGGAGGTTTTTGTAAAGTTACAACCTAACTTTCTGCTAGGAAAATAGCCCTTAATAAAATCCAAGTATTTGTTCCTGATCCTTCAAATATCTCCTGTCCCTCCTACAAATTAAAGAGGGAACTCTGGGCTATATTGTCACTATCCACAAACCTCTAATCCAGGAACACAGTTTGCCCCCTCAGTGGAGGTCTGGACCCATTTCAACACAAGCCAAGGGCTCAGCTCAGCACAAGCCAATCTGCAACATCCATATCTCTCTTCCACACAATCCTACCATTTCTCCTCAGTTCTGCCAGCACCTGTCTGACATGTTGCTGAACTGAGTCAGGGCACCAAGTCAGCAGAAAAGATTCCCTTTTCCCTGACGTTTGGTGTTCTGCTGGCCGAGCAGGCTGAACTGGCTGAGTGATGCGCTGAGCAGCAGTTGGTGCCAGCACAAAGGAGAGGCAGGATCACAGGACTGCAGCTGCACTAGTTCTCAGCAGTAAAACCTGTTGTTGTTGACACAGACTGGACTAGCAGTTTTTACAGCAAGGGTCACAGAAAATTTCTGAAAGTCACACTAATAATTCCAGAAAAGACGCAGTTTGAAATTGCCCCTCACATCTGCTTCTGCATCCCTTTCCCTACAGACTGCTCCCTTTGGACTCCAGGCTCTCCTGGTTTTCTCCCATCTTGACAAAATTCCCCTTACATTGAGTTTAATGGCTCAATCTGTGCATGACTCAGAAACATGTTTTTACCTTTAAAAACTGATACACATCTGTAACATAACAAAAAGCAATTCACTGATCAGAAAACGCTCTGGAAAACCAGGCCTGACCAAAGGGTTTGCATTTTGTCCTCTGCCAGATACTTTTGCCAGCACAGAAAGAGGTACACCTCAAGCCACTCTGTGGATTAACAAGGTCCCACAGGTGAAAAAGCTTCTCACCTCCACGGATTATGCCTAATGCTGCACAGCCAGCAAGCACTATCATAGTTGCCTTCCTACTTCCTGGGTACTCAGTGTGTGTGCTCATGGACCTAATTTTCAAGGCTGTGACAAATTCAAAGTCGTTGAGATTTCAAGGGACTCTGTGGCTGCAGGTTTTCCTAAAAATACCCTCAATCTCTAGACTGAGGGAGCAATTGAAACCAGAAGCCATAGGTGTTACAGTAAGCCATCATGCCTAGACCAAAACCTGATACCAACAGTAGCCAGCTTCCGTCTGGAATGACACTCACTCCACATAATGAACGCAGCACATTCAAATCACGAAAAAACCAAATCACGAAACTCAAACAGAACTTGCCACAGTTTTGATTTCAGCTATCATTTGTTTCCGTAATAGTAACATGAGAATCTAAAAATTATATTATATTAATCAAGGGAACACAAGAGTATTTGCTATCTTATGACTTGGAGCCACACTGAAGTCTGTCACAATGGGTTTGTCATGTGTGCCAAATTTGTTTCATTCTCTACCCATACATTTATCTGCAGCATCTCTGCTAGAATTCTGTTGAGCACAGACACAGTACTCACGCTGAGGTAATGGCGCGGTATCGCTCCTGGCCGGCAGTATCCCAGATCTGGGCTTTTATCGTCTTCCCATCCACCTGGATGCTCCTGGTGGCAAATTCCACCCCAATGGTGCTCTTACTTTCCAGATTGAACTCATTGCGTGTGAAACGTGACAGAAGATTACTTTTCCCAACTCCAGAGTCTCCAATCAACACAACTGAAAGGAAAGACATTATTTTCACAATTAATTTCTCATACCAGCATTGATCCCACACTGCAGTGCAGCCTGGCAGGTAGCATTCACCAGAAATGCACAGTCACATAACACAGGAGAGACAACATAGACAACACCACAGTCTTTACTATGCACAGCTTGCTTCCCCAACCCTAGAAGAGCCCCAGGCTGTGTGTGGTGAGTAGCTGCCCAGTCCTCAGAAGTGAAAATGAGAAATTGCTACAGCAATTGTCCAAGTCAAACAGTGCTTTGGAGGCCCCAAGCACTGCAGGAGACAGAGGTAAGGGATGCCCCTCACATACTTGACCTTTGGCACAGGAAAGCTGCAATACACATTTTAAGAAACACTACAGGCAAGAACATGGCAACAGGCCACCTGTCTGCCCAACAAAAGCCTTTGTACAGTATAAGTGTACTTTACTTTTATTAAAAAAACAAAAACATGGTAAGTAAACAATTATTTGCAGTCCCTGTTGGAGTCATATAGGGTGTTTTATTTCAATAATTTAATTAATAAGTATGTTCACCACAGAAAGGGGAAAACAGGAGATATTTGATACTACTAAAAAGATACAAAGCAAAGGAGAACTTCATCCAGCAAAACAAGTTGCAGTAGACTGCATGAGAAGTAAGAGATGAGGTAGAAACCTCTGCCTCTACACGTGGTGTTGCCATGATAACAGAAAAATATAAGTGCAGAGAGATCTTCAGCACACAAAGTCCAGCTTTCCTGAAAGGAATTGTGAAAACAAAGGTACATATTGGGGCAGGAGGTTCCCTCTCCTTTTTGGCTTATCCATGAGAGCAAGAAACAACTGAGAGAAACAAAGCTGAAACAGCTGAGCCATGCTCCCTTCCTCTCACAAACACGGTATCACATACCCTTTGGAATTCAACTGTCCTGGCTCAAGCAAAAGGAAGAAAGGCAGCCAGCCTCTCTGAGCTTCTTTAACCTTGGGAATATTTCCTACTCCAGTTCTAAGTACAGATTCGCTGATCTTCCTCATTCATATGGTCTGTTTTGCCTATAGAAAAGCAGACATGGGCAAAAAACATTCCCAATTTCCCTCCAGCAACTACAGAAGAATCTTCTCATTGCACGCTTCCAGAATGAGCTCACCAGTGTTCTCCCAAAGCCAAGGATCATACTTGTCTTTTAGTGCTGCTACAGCTTTTCTCTGCTCAGGCCATTGTTTGAGGATGCAGCTCTGGCAGCGCCCTGCTCCAGCTCGCTGCCACGCCACCCCTGGAGCACATTCTCAGGCTGCTGCTGGACCCTGGCGCTCTGCTGCTACAGCTCCCAAGCTGCACAGGGGCATTATTGAAAGGCCCCGGAGAGCCCCGCCAGCATCTCATCTGCCTGACAGCACAGACAGACAATTGTGCTAGCACAGCTGAACCGGCAAAACACAACAGAGGAGGGAACGGGCAGCCAGCACATCGTGGCAGGGCACCACAACTCCCCAGCCGCGAGAACTGAAACCAGCTCCTCAGCGTGCTCTGCCTTCCTTGGCAAACGGCCTAAACCATTTTTCAGGGTATGAGAACAGATAGATAAAAGAAGATTTTATTACAAGTTCCAACTCTAGGATTTTGTTAGCTTTATTTTCCAGACAAACAGTTTTTCATCACTAATTCCATGGGACCTTCCAAGAACAGTCGGAGGTCACACATCTTGCACAAGGGATCTGCTGGCTGGAGTAGGCTCTATCCTACAGCAAAGCCCTGACCATAACCAAAAGTAAGAATATCCACCACACAAGCAAGACCAGATTGGAAGACCTCTGAGGCTCTCAGATCATTAACTCCATCTGTCACTGGAAGAAAATTCCAGCAGTCCTGTGCTCTTTTGGCTGGGGCCTCCTGTGGCAGGCTCCCTTCACCATGCTGTCCCACATTCCAGCAGAGCTTCTAGGACAGCATTTTTCAGAAGTTAAAGGAAGGCAACCAGATCCCAACTCAATAAAGAGCATTCTTGGAGTTTCCAAGTGCTTCTTAATAATACTCAATCTTGAGCACTAAAAGAGCGTTCTCACTTTCAGGAGAAAGATGCCAAGACTGGGAGCCCCACATGCAGACAGAAGCCACAAACTTATTTTCCATGGGAGTTGAGCAAGAAGTTACCTTTAACATTCTGGACTAAGTGATTAGATCTTGAGAAAGTTTCTAAATTTGGTAACAGGCCAGCACATGATCTTGCCTGTTCAAATTCAGAAGTCATGACAGAGTAGGGAAAAAACTTCCAAATGACAGCTTAAGAGTTTGAATACTCTCTAAACACATCAGAACCAAGGAACTCACTCTCCAAATGCCCCTAAGGGCCATACTGGTGATGAAAAGATGCACTGGTTTCATCTTGGAAGTGACATGAACCAATCTTCAGATGGCTCTATGCACACAGACAAGCCTCATGTAGTGCCCTGTTTATATCATGAATCCTGCTCCTTCAGTATTTCCTGATTTTCTCTCTCTTCCAGCACCCCCTGCCACAGTGTGGGTTACCCATCACCACCACATTACCCATCCATCAACTCGGTCACCACCGTCATTCTGCCTCCTGAGTCTAAACACCAGACCTACAGCACAATCCCACCCCCAGCACCTGCCCTGTATATTGAGATCCTTGTACAAAACAAGCCAAAGTCAGAATTAAAATTCCAGTGCCATACATCATTGGTAGGAAAGGGAAAATAAATAGATCAAGTTATGACACAATTGTAAATACACTCATTTATTAACCTGGAAAAAATAATATGTACTTTTGAGCAATTAAGAACATTAAGATTCCTTCCAGCAGAGACCATCTAACCAGAGTTTGTGATAAATCCGAAGGATATAAGGTTGCCAGATACTGGTGACTAATAGGATACACGTTTGTTTTTAACAACCACAGCCTTTGCTAAGTGGAGACTAATCAGAGCAGTCTAAATTCCCACAAAAGTAAAAGAAAGCTCTTTTTCCCTATGGCTGATTTCTCCTGCCTTTTTCATGAGCCTGCACACATCTGCACAATCTCAGATTTAATTTTTAAAATAAATACAGATAATAGCTAATCTTCTCAAGAGCAAAATTAATGTGTAGATCACATTTAACAGGTACAAGGCTTCCAACATTTTTAACAGCTCTTCAAAGGTCATGAATCCAATTCCAAACCAATGCATTCAAAACTCATCCTGGAAAGTCCCTGTTTTTTCACCATCCCCGCTACAAAACTAACTGGGAATAGAGGCCAGAACTGCTGGCTTCACTTGGGTCATATATCACTGAGTGCAGCCACAAGCTCTTCGCAGCCTCACTACCCCACACAGCCCTGTACACACAATTTGGCTCCTTCCCCCAGAGGCTGGCTCAGGCACTTTGGTAACAAGCAGTATTTGTTGTGATCAATAAAATAAGCAATTCCGTTGGAATGCACACAGTAAAAAAGGGAAATTCAGAACAAAGAAGCACTAGTTCAGCAGAGCAGCTTTGACTATAATCACTCACATCCCCAGAGTGCTCCCAAACCTTAAGTTAGTCATTGCCTGCCACATGCTGTCCTTTGGAAATAGGTGGCAGGGGAAACAGTCAAGCCTTAAAAATAAACTTCCCCAGACTAAGATCCTCCTACATCATTATTTCTACCTCTGACTACTACACAGACTGACAGAACAGAGTTCAAAAGTCGTTTGTGTTGCTAAGATGGGGCTAAACCACAAACCAACCAAGGTCCTGGACATCATTACAGCAATTGTCCTAGATGTTTTAATTCCACTACTGGAGGAGGCAGAAAGAAAAGGAAGGGAAGTTGGTCCCACAGCAGAGCCCTCATCCCAATTGGTCCCATTATTTTTTGTCTACTCCCTCAGAGGAAGGAAAAGATAAATAATCAAACCCACAAAGAAATCCTTCTCTATTTTTTTTTTAATCCCCACAACGACCCCTCCCAAAAGATGCACAGAAAAGGACAATTCTCTCACACCTTTTTTATTAAGTGCTACAAAGTGCTACAAAGTGTGCCAGCATCACCACAGCACAGATCTTGACCAAATGGCTTCAGGTTGAGTCTCATTCCAGGTAACATTAAAACCGCATTTCAAAGCAAGTACTTTTAAAAGACGAATGCAGTTCTCCCTAGCTAATTGACTATTCAGAGAAAGAAAAAAATAAGTACAATTTTTAGGCTTTCAAGTTCCTGACGATTAAACCACCTGGGAAACAGACTTCGGAGGGCAACTACTTTAGACTCAGACAGTTTAGTGTATTCTTACAGGCTGGTCTTCTGCTTTATACACAGAAAAAAAATAAGGGCTTTTTTTCCCCCATTGTCTTTAAGATTCAACCCACTGTAAAACAAATAAAGCAAACAGGCAAATACATCTATAAAATATTTCCCACAGATGAGTAACTGTTCTTTCCTTTGGTCCACAAGTTCGGAATCACTGCTACCCTTGTGAAAGTCCAGATATAGAGACATCAAACGCCTGGGAAATTGTCACAGCAGCAAGGGACCCCTAGAGCCCCCACAGACCACCAACGGCACCATTAGAACTGCTCTTCCTAAGAGTGAACTCTCGGGATGAAAATCAGGATTCAGCCACTCTACCGACTGTAGATCTGGTGCAAAATAGGCTGGGAAACCAAAGATGAAGGTGCTACACCCACCTGCACTACTCCTCGGGCCTCACAGGCAGAGCTGTGGGCTGCTCCGGGAAATTGGTCAGCTTGAGCTTCTGGACAGGCAGGAACCCGGCCTGCAGAGACATCCCACGGGCTGACACCCACGGCGATGATCCCCGCGGAGCCATCGCAGGAGGAGTAGCACTGAGCCCTCCACAGCCCGACATGTCAGAGGAAGGGGCAGGGGTGGCAAAACACCCATCAGCCAAATTAACACCGTTACGGTCCCAGGCTCCCGCTACCGGCGCTCAGCGGGGACCTGCGAAGGAGTCTCCATCAAAGCCTATGATTTTGCCGCTCCGGCTTGACACCGGGCGATCTCTGGACAACCACCGGCACCGCCGGGCACAACCCTGGCCCGTGGCCCGCCCGCTCCCAGCCGTGGCTCCGGTCGCCCCTGGGGATCGCAGCCGCCCAGCTGCCCGCGCGCGGCCCACGCGGAGCGGGACGGGCCAGGGAGGCCCTTGCGACTCTTCCGCCGCTCTCCCGAGGCTCCCCCAGTANTCAGGAGGATGGGGACCCCCCTGGTTTGAGCGGGATCGCTGGGAGAGAGGCTTCACCCCGTTTGAGAGTGACCCGCAATCGCTGGGGGGTGGTGTCATCTCTGGGCGGGGCGGGAGAACAGGCCCGGCCCGGGGCTCAGCGCAGCCCCGGAGCCGGGGAACACGGGTGGGCGGACCCTCAGCAGCGGCCCAGGACTCCCGGCTGCCGCCCAGAGCCCCCACCCCAACCCCCTTGCTTCCGCCTCGGGCTGCTCCCTGCCCCGATCAGGGCTCGGCGCCCCACCTTCCTGCAAAACACCAGCTGAAAAGGCTGTTCTGGCAAAAATATGCCCTCACGGTGACACAATTGTTCAAGGAAAACATTTTCCCTTTTTTGTCCCGGCGCGGCTCTAGGCAGCTTCCTGAGCGGAGCAGTGACCACAGCCAGAGACCGCGTGGCCACTCGGGCAGTGACGGCGGGACATCTTTCATCCCAGCTTTGTGGGCTCCGCGTGGGACATCCTTCACCTTCCCGACAGCAGAGTTGCAGCAACCCATCCTGGTAACGCTGTCGAGGCTGCAGGACCGGCCTCACGGAGCCACTCGGGAGCCCAAGGGTGTCCCTGCTGCCCTGGTGGCCCCCTCCTCGTGATCCCATACAACCTATGCACATTTGTGTTCCATCACTGGCCTGACACCTTTGGCTGTGGTTGGACAAACCCTGGCAGGGAAACTGCCGACTCCCTCCCTGCCTTTGTGATGGGGAAGTGGCTCTGCTCATCACACATTTCTCTCTTTCTGGGCTGTGCTCATCACGACAGGTCTGCCCTACTTCTTCCCTGGAGGAGAGTTTATCCAGCTAAGAGATTAGTGCAACTGCAGTATCACAGAGGGAGCAGCAGCGAGACTGAGACAATGGTGAAGAAAAAGTTGGCTTTGGACTTATTGCTGGCCTTGGGAGATGCTCAGAGTAGGAGTGATGGCAGGGTGGGGACAGATTCAGACCCTCCAGAATCTGTGGCACTGAGCTGCTCTCAGCTGCCCCCACACACATGAACACCTTGGACAGGCAGGACCATGGTATCCAAGGGGTCCCATTTCTAGAAATAAGTGCTAATAAATGAGTGGGGGCAGATGAAGAGTCAGCAGTGACACCTCGGCAGGTTGACACCCAGGCTGTCAATGGTCCAGGCTCTGAGAATGGGTGAGAACCAACATGTTGCAAGCACACTGCAATCCCACTGCCAAGGTATCTAGGTATCCCTGTTGCATATCAGGCAATTGAAGGAACCTGCTGTCTAGGAAAGATGCCACTCCAGCCTGGCAATGGGTTGGGCCAGTTGTTCCTTTGTAACAGGCAGTGATTGCTGAAGGAGTGTGGAGGGAATTTTTTATTAGGGGTTTTGGTGCTCACATGCAGCATGGAGCATTGGACTTTTAATCCTTCCCACATCAAGGCGACTTTTAACACCAGGATCTACAGGAAGGTATTCCCACTTTCTCCTGTTGATGCTGTTCCTATTCCTGCAGGACCCCAGTGAAATGTCTTGGTGAGTGATGACTAAAGCACACCCAGCGGTGTTAAACATCCAATGATGAACACTTAGATAGCATCAGGGGGAATAAAGCTGGAACAAGTTGGATGCAGAATCTCCTAGGAAGGGCCATTATCCCATGCTGAGTTTCCCAGATCTGATAATGCTACAACCAGTGAGGAGCTATGTGACAGGAGGGAGAACAGGGTCTTGCTGGTCTACAAAGGAGGCCCTTGCTTCCCTTTATTTGCTCTGCACAGTAGAAGTAAAACATCTCATTTTCATTATTACAAGTAACTTTACTAGTTCTGAACTGAACACTAATGGAGGAAGGCCTAAAAAACCACCAAAGCTATTTTTATCAGTTTGGATGGAAATCACTCTCTTCTTTTCTTCTTCTAATGCCTGGGAGTTCTTTCTGTAAGTTCTAAAGAGAAATGCACAATGGTACCATTGTGAGTGCCATCTAGCTCCAAAATCCCCTGGGACAGGGTTTTAACATGAGCTGCAGGGAGTGAACATGAGGACTTGGTGTTAAGAGGAGGGATGCTGTCCTGGGGCAATGTGGGGTGAAGCATGAGCCCATAATCCCCACCTTCGTCACATCCAGGAGTCCCCCCAGCTTGTGGTATGTTTTGTATTGGAGAATGAGTGTCATGTCACTAAAACCAGATATGTGTCACTGATGGGGGAGTGCATTTGCAGAACCTTTCTGTAAATTCCACTTGTCCTCAAATTTGCCACAGGCCATCAAGCTTCCAGGGCAGTGGTCTGAGGTCCCAGCTGGGTCAGCAAACTGGAAGGGAAATTCCCTTGTCACACCATTCAGATCCTGCTCTGGGAGTCCCACTGGCACTGCCCCAGACTGGCACTGCTGGGAACAAAGCCCCTTTGCAGTGCTGGCTCCAGTGACCCCACAGACCTCATGTGACTCCCCACACTCCCCCAGTCACACCAGCTCCTCTCACCAGCTCGGCCCCATGTTTCCCATAGCACAGTCCCAGACTCGGGTTCCTTTGTGGTGCAGGGACACAGAACAGCTCGAGCTGGTGTCCCTGGGGAGGGACCCTGGACAAAGCCCCCTGGGTTGTGCCATCCTGATGCTGATGTTTAGCCTGGCTCCTGTTCCTGACTCCTGCAGAGTCCCAGGGTGACTGGCCACCCCTCATCTGGCTCTCTAGGGCCCTGAGCCCTTGGTCAGGCAAAGGGTCAGTGCCATGTCCCAGCCCCTTGCTGCAGACTCTGGCCATTCCCCCCACTCTGAGCACAACCTGCAGCTTGTGCTGCAGCTACCTGAGCTGGGCATTGGAGCATTCCACAACAGCCCTCCATTTGTTTTAGTGGAGCACACCTGCTAATATATTGAAAGGAAAAAGAAAAATACTTTCAAGACATTAGAATACTGCCCTTATATACAACATTATCACAAGTAAAAAATCTAACAGAATTAAGGCCAACAGAGTGAAGTACAACATAGACTCCTTTGCATAAATACTTAAAAGATTACCAACACAAAATCACAAAGGATTCTCAGAAGTCAGTTATTTATCAACCAGTTGATCACAGAGTCACAGAATCAGTAAGGCTGAAAAAGGCCTCTGAGACTACCAAGTCCAGCCTATGATCAGGCACCACCTTGTCCACTAGACCAGAGCACTGAAGGCCACATCCCGTCTTTTCTTAAACACCTTTGGGAACAGTGACTCCAACATCTCCCTGGACAGCCCATTCCAGTGTATAACCACCTTTCCTGTGAAGAAATTCTTCCTAATGTCCAACATAAACCTCCTCTAGTGCAGCTTGAGACTATGTCATCTTGTCCTGTTGCTGGCTGCCAGGAAGGCCCAACTCCCACCGCATTCCACCCTCTTGTCAGGAAGCTGTGGAGAGTAAGAAGGCTCTTCTGAACCTCATTTTTCCAGGCTGAGCCCCCCCAACTCCCTCAGCTTCTCCTCATCTGACATTGCTCCAGATCTTTCACCAGCTTTGTTGCTCTTTTCTGGACTCAGCCAGCACCAAAATGTTCTTTCTAAGTTGAATGGCTCAGAACTACATACAGGACTCAAAGTGTTGGTTCACCAGTGCTAAGATCAGGAGAAGAATCACCTCCCTGGTTCTGCTGGCCACACTATGGCTGGTACAGGCCAGGTGCCACTGGCCTTCTTGGCCTAAACACTCCTGGGCTCATGTTCAGCCACTGTTGACCAGCACCCCTAGGCCCTTCTCTGCTTAGAGGTTTTCCAGCCACTCTACCCCAAACCTGCACCACTGCAGGGGATTATTGTGGCCAAAGTGTAGGACCTAGGAGTTGGTGGTTTTGAGCCTCATGCTGTTGGTCTTGGCCCGCTGATCCAGCCTGTGCAGATCCCTCTGCAAGGTCTTCTCCCCTCCAGCAGATCAACACTCCTACCCACCTTGGTATCATCCATGAATTTACTCAGGGTGGACTTAATCCCCTTATCCAGATCATCAATAAAGATACTGAACAGGACTGGGCCCAACACTGATCACTGGTCACCACTAGTGAAAATAATGGAACAGATCATCTATTGGTTGTTTGATGTGAAAATAGCATAACCTATTTTTCTTACCTATAAATTTAATAACAGAAGAGGAACACAGTAAAACAGCACATGACCCCTCCTATCCAGGGCCTAATTTGGATTTTCTACAGAATACCTTATTTAAAATCCCATCTCCAGGCTGTATATCATGTACCTCTATTTCAGGGGGTTGAGTTGATAACACTGAGCAGACTTTGTTCTTTGAACCCTTTCTGCATATATATGATACACTAGGTCAATTTCCATCCACTCAGCTGGCCATAGCTGGGATGTAAGGTCCTGGCATAGCTAAGTGCCTTCCAAAGAGAATTTCTACTCATATCAACCCTACAGCTTATCACAGAGTATTCTGGACATCCCACAGAGCCAAATTTAAGGCTTCTGGCCATTTCAGATTAGTGTACATGCATATTTTCACTATCTTTTCTTTTAATGTTCTATTCATTCTCTCTGCTTCTCCCGAAGACTGTGAGTGATGTGGCATATGTAATTTTCTGTCTCTCCCTAAGGACTTGTACAGCTGATGGATTATATTTGCTGTAAAATGAGCACCTCTGTCTGTTTCAATAAGCTCTGGAACCCTGAGTATCAGGTATAACTTCCTTGAGCCGGGCATTTACTAGTCCTCTCATGTCAGCCGTTCATGTTGGAAAGGCTCCTGCCCAGCCTGGCTGCTATTCTACCATCACCAACAAACTCTTGTCCCCAGTTGGAGGTGAAGTGTCCATAGTCTCTGTGCAGCCACTAGAAAGGGAAGCAGGCCCATGGTAACCCTCCTACTTCTGAGCTTGGTCTGTTACATGAGAACTTTCGGCAAGCTGGGCAGCTATTAGCAATTTATTTTGCAGTGGCCTAAATTCCTGGAGCTGCCCACACTTTTTGTCCCTCCATGGGCTTTACCCTGAAACCATCTCACCACAGTTACTAAACATTTCTTTGGCAGACCAGTCTTCCTCCAGCTGACCGTATTCCATTATCATTTTGAGTTGCCTCACACTTCTCCCATCCTCTCTTTCCTTCTGTTGAGCCATTCTTCTCATACACAGCTTGAAATCCTGTCAAACTGGGCCTTTCACTCTGGACAACCATTAGATAGAGTCATAGTGGCACATCATCCCAGGGGCTGCCTGGCTGTGCCTTCACAGCTGCATCAGCTGGGGCATTGCCTCTGCCAACCCCTGTAATGCCTCTAGTGTGGGCTGGACAAGGTACTACAGCAGTTTCTGTAGGGAATTGTACTGCTTCTAGCAAACTGCGAATTTCTTCTCCATTGGATGCTCTCTGTCCTGCTGATGTGAAAAATCCCTGCTCTTTCCATAACATTCCTGCTGCATGACAAACACCAAAAACATATCAAGTATAAAATGTATAACTGTTAACTCATGTCCCTCTTCCCAGATGTGCAGCATGAGCAAAGGCTGCTCCCTGTGTGCTCCTCCTTGCTGGGAGCAGTTCTGCTTCTGTTACCTGCCCCTGGCATCCCCACGGATGGTCTAGCCAGACCATCGCTGTCCTTGCAGGTAGCAGGATGAGCCCAGAACTAGACCTGGGTTATATGAGGGAACATCAGTTAATGGAAATCTTCATCCCTTGCTCAGACTGGAGATGTGCTTCTTCATTGTCAGGTAGAGGCATTTGGTTCACTGGATTCAAGGTGTTGCATCTTTTTAAGAGTGTGGTTGGGAGGATTTTTTGTTGTGATAGAGCTGGGGTGGGATACTGTTCCAACAGTATCTCTACCTCATATGGGACATGGACTGTTGCAGGATGTCCCAGGGTAAAGGGGGTGGCTTTTCTCTAATGTTGTTGCTGCTGCTGCCATTGATTTGTGACAGGTGCTTCCACTGCAACTGGATCCAGGTGAACTGAGGAGTGTGTGACTGGTGGGGTCCCACTTTCTGTGTTACTATTCCAGTGGACTTTATGCCCATGTGCCCACACACACACACATATGTACATACAACTTCTTTGCAGTAGCAAAAAATCTTTTCCGTTCCTTTTCACTGAAGGGGCAATACAAAGCATTAGGCAACAGAACCAGTTTCCTGCTTGGAAGAGAATGAAAGTTTTCCCAAGTTAATAGAAATAATATTAGTGTAAGAAGGTTTCCTGCTGCTTTGCACGTGCCACTAGTCCCGGCCACAGATGATGTGCTCCCTTCATGAGCAGAACATAGCAGATCTTCAAGAACAGCTACAACAGTTCTACTTATTCTAGGGGAGATCTTCGAATATTATTTGTATGTTTATCATCCCTTCACCTAACAAAAATGTACATGCAGAAAAATGTGCTTTTAAAAATATTCTTCTAGAAATATACAAAAATAGCAGCATTATAAGTAAGTGCATGTCCACAGGGAATCTCATATACATACAAAAATAAAGTCGTGTGTGAGCTGACACACACCTGGAGAACATGCTCCATGGTATTTCTAGTTTACACCCCAACAATGCATTCAAATAGTTACAACTAAATCTGAATTCAGAAAAATGTAAGTTTTCCAGGAAAACCAACACAAGCAGCACACATTTGGAAGCTGAGGTGCCTCTGGATGCAGATCTACCCGAATCTCTCTTTTTGAGGAGGCTCCTTGTGCACAGTGACGCAGAGGGAGCAGCTGCCTCCGTGAGTGTTTCTGCCCCAGAGACACGGCCCTCCTGGGAGCTGGAACAAAAGCTTTCCAGAAGCCCACAGATTTTTTTAAATTTTTTTTTTTTTAATCAACTGTTAGATTAAAATGTCTTGAAGGAATCACCAAATGTTAAATACTGTTTCTAGCAAACTATTTTTAATAGGTTCCCACTGTATCTTTTAAAATGCTTCAACCACTCTTCCTCAGCCTTTTTCCTCCGAGCCCAGCTCAGCCCAGCCTGCCGAGCACCCACAGTCCCTACAGGGCCACGGCCGGGCAGAGCTGTCCCCTCGGAGCCCACCGGCCTCCCTGCGCTGCTGCCCAGCACTCCTTGAACCACCTTTTTACATGCTAAAAAAATATACTTTACTGCCTTTTAGGCGTGCCTCCTGAGGGGCTCCAATCCCTGCGGTAGTGTCACCAAATTTGAACAAAATGGCGCCCCAAGAGGTCCCCCCAGGACCCTCAGCAAATGAGCTCAGGGAATTTGAACAGCCTCGCTCAGGCTCCTCCCTGCTCCAAAGATGCAGGTGAACTCACCTGGTAGCAGCATTTAGGTGCTTGGAGAAGGAAGACTCCAAAGGTGGTGGCCTGTGGTCCCACATGGATTGACAAACTATTAAGGAAACTTTCCTGTCAGAACGGTCTGATGCCACTCTGGGGGTCCCACTGGCACTGCCCCGTACCGTCACTGTTGGGACTGAAGCCCCTTCACAGCAGCAGCTGCAGTGACTCCAGAGGGGCCCCCCATGACTCTCCACACACCCTGAGCACACCCTGCAGCTCTCACTGCAGCTGCACCCTGAGCCACCAGCACTGCCTGCGTGCCTCAACACCCAGCAGGGGTCCCGCTAGCCCCAAATATTTTATTAAACTCTGCTGGGGTCCACATGCTGAAGAGCTGTCAGGTCTCCACTTTTTTTTTCCTAACGTGATAAAAACTTGCTCCTAATGGTCGCCTAAAATGCTGAAGCTTGCCCTGAGAGCCTCAATCCCTGCAGTGTCCCTGAGACACAGCCACCTGCCTGGGATTCTTGAAAAGAATTTCCCCTTCCCACCCTCTTAGTGGGATCTGAACCCCTGGGAATCCATGAGCACCCTCAGGGAGCCACCCCAGAACACTCTGCTTGGGAGGTGTCCATGGTAAAGGTGCAGGTGCAAAGCTGTGCCAGGTGCATCCACAAGAAACTCAATTTGTGCTCAGTGCTGCTGAGCTCCAGCAGAAGAGCTGAAGCTACTGGGAGAGTTCTGGCACCCCTGTGTCTGCCAGGCACCCTGAGCCATTGAGAGCCAGGGGATGACTGAAAGTGTGACCCTTGCTAGTGCTGGTGAGGCTGAGTGCTGGGCTGGTGGTGCCTGGAGAGTGTTGGTGGGTGGGGAAATTCTCTCTTGCTTTCAGTTTGCTGTTCCTTGGCAGTGTGGAGGTTTCTGTTCTCAGTGGGGATTTGCCAATTTGCCTTTTTTTGGTTTTGTACCACTGCTGTGATGCTACACTGGTAGTGGGGGGCTCAGGTGATGCCTCTGGCTTACTCACTCCAGCAGACTGGTGCCATGGGTGCAGCAGTTCAGCCTGCCCATCCAAGTTGGTGCAGCTCTGTGTACACACAAACATCTTCCCTTTTTGCCAAAGAGCGATTTGGATTCCACTAAAGAATAAAAAAGAGCTCGAGGCTCTGCAGTCATGTCTCCCAATGGCTGTTGTTGCTGTTCAGAGGGAGCTCGGTGCAGCAGGATGAGCCTATCCTCACCTTTTGGGGCCACAAACACAGCTGGCTCTAGATGTTGGTGCCTGATGCACAATTTCATTTTGATGTAATGATGCTCTGTGAGAATCCCAGGTCCATCTGTCTCTACTGACAGCTCCAAGCCACGCCAGCTCCGTACCACGCATTGGAGCACAGCCTCAGCCTCTTCCACAGTGCTGCTGGCCCCAAAAACCCCATCCCGCCATGTCCAGACCCTGCAGCCTTTGGTCTTACACCATCCCCATCTTCAGAAGCAGCCCCTACACCAGCCCTCACTGGGGTTTTCTGGGGGATCTTGAAGTCCCGGGGGGCTCACGGCACCAGGGAGCTGCTGGCACAGGAGGTTCCCTGCGGGAATCACGGCTGGCTTGGGGACAGCAGCGCTCGGTACCAGAGGACGCCGGTGCTCCGGCAGCACCGTGCTGGCGCTGGCGCTGGAGGGAGCCCTGGGGCAGCTCCCAGATGCTGCCACGAACTGCAGTTGAAATGGTAGCTAAAAATGAAAGAGGTGGAGAATTTCAGATGAAAACAATCAGAACTGGCTTCTGCAAGAGGGACCTTGAAGGGACCCGAGGATACCACAGGCTCCAGTGTGGCACCGATGGCCCTGGGGCATGGGTGGCACTGACACTGATGGAATGTGGAGACTTGTGCAGCACAGCAAGCAAGACAGACACACAGGAAAGTAGAAGCTGCGATCCCTAGGATAGGCAAGGTTTCGGGCATTTAGTATTTGCCCATTTGGCATTTACCAAACCCTGGATGGTATCTGGTACTGGCTGGCACCAGCTGCCTCCTGTAAATCAAATGCACCACAGGGGAGTAGACCCCAAGTCTGCAAAAAAAAAAAAAAAAAGAAAACCAACAACAGCAGAGCTCCTTCACCAGCTTCTATTTAATGCATAAATCCCACCTCAGTCTCATCATTTTAGCATCCAGACTAAAATATGCACTCCAGTATCTGCTGCTGCACTCAAGGACTAAGCAAGTTATGAATTAAGCAAAGAGAATATTAAAAATGCATTTCTGAATGGAGGAGTGAGGACAGAGCTGGGTATAATGGGCTGTTTGCACAGTTGTGCTTGGAGCTATCATTAACCCTGGGATTTCCCCCAGGGAAGCAGGACAAATGTTCGAGCTAGGGCCACATTCAGGTACATAAGATATTTATAGAGCTTCTCAGGGGACTAGATCAGTCTCATCTCCCTGCAACAAGCAGTTTTTTCTCTTCCTTCCTTGACCAGCCATTGAAACACCTATTATTTTCTCCAGCTCTAGTATATTGAAGGTGGAGAAAAAATACAGATGGGATTGGGAGCACTGCTGGAATTTACCCCCATCACCTTAAAGACCCCTGCTCCATCCCCAGCTCGTTTAATTCCTACATCTATAATAACCCCCATAGAAGTTATAGTAAATACTTTCAGAGATGACTAAACACATGTGGTAAGAGCAGCTAGAAGGCTGTTATTTAGTAGGGCCTGCCCTCATCAGCTGACTTTTTTGCGCCTGGATCATCCAGACTTCAGTCTCTGCTCATTTTCAAAGAGTTGGCACAGGCTTTTCTAACCACCTCCAAGGAATATCCTCTTCTTTCAAAGGTCTGCTATCAAGGAATAAGAAAACCCAACACATCAGCACTAATAAACTTGCTGCCCCACAGCCTAGTGAGCCCATAAACTTCAAGCAGACTAAAACCTGACACTGGGCCCTATAGCAGCAATTTATCTCAGAGCTCTGTAAGGTTACAGATGAATGTGGAGGCCAAAAGGGAGCAGAGGGCTCAGGTCACAATTCCAACAAAGGAAGTTTTCAAATGCAGAGTGCTCACAATGCTCCTACACATCTGCCATCAGGAAAATAATCCAGGCAGGACACTTAAAGGCTTGTTTTTATTAAAAGACATCTTCAGAAAAGATACTTTAGTACAAAAAAAGTTTAAAATACACAAACTACACTTGCTTTCCTTTCCAGCATCAACATTTATAAATTACATCACATTGTTATTAACATTGCATTTAAATATGAAAACAAATTAAAACAGGGAATTCATCAACAAGGCCCAACATCCTACAAACAACTATGTACAGTATTTAGCAGCTAGGAGCTCTAGCAGAGTAGTCAATATGACTTCAATAGGGCAGGATGCTTGGGAAGCCCCAAGACTGCAGCTTGGCCTGTAAGTTTTCAGGGCCTTGGTTTTGGCCACCTCTCCCCAGACAACTGTCCCAAAGGCAGAAATAATGCCATACAACATGGTACACACCTGATGAAGTGTGGCTCTGTGGCTCTTGCAGAGAAATCCTGCTGTCCCCTGGCCTTGTAGTACTGGGACACACACGTGGGACAGGTCCAGTCACTCTGCAAAGCCCGAGGTGTCTGGTGGAAGAAGGCAGCCCCTACTTCTAGGGGGCTGACAGTGATAGCAGGGCTGGTCCCACCCAGAGACAGTCCCTGCTCTGTATCTGTGCTGTTCCACTGCTCCTCCTACCCACCCCCAGCAGCACTGACAGGCTCCAGTCACAGCTCCCCAGGGCCTGGCCCCTCTGGTAACCAGCTGCAGGATCTCACCCATCAACCTTAAAGCTGGAAGCAGTTTTCCCAGCCCCAACAAATTCCAGCATAGCCAGAAATACAGGTCTTCAAAGGGAAGGCAAGTGAGCCCTAGTTCCCCTCTGCCCTCCCACCAAGCCCTGTACCTCAGGGCGACAGGGGCTGCACAGATGGAGCTGCCTGAGGCTCACTGCCCCCAGCCCCCACACAGGAAAGAGGCTCCAGGGGCTCTCACAGGAGGGGATGTGGGACATCATTTGGGAACAACAGTGAAGGACAGACATAGCGAGGCTCCACACCCAGTGCAGTGTCCAGAGCAGTGAGCCACTTCACATGCCCTACCTGCCCCAGGCCTAGCTCATCAACACAGTACAGAAATGTTAAGACAGGATAGAAAGCACCAGACAATTTGAACTTCCTGCAGCAGCACATGGCAGGTTAGGAAACCCTTGTGCATGCTCTGGAGGTGGATCTCCCTCCTGGGGCTCTTTCACATTTGGGACCTCCCATCCGGGGGTTTTGGCAACGTGGAGCTGTTTTACGTTTAGTGAGGAGCAGTGTTGTGCCTCTAAAGGGCTTCTAACCAAGGAAGGGGAGGTTGTTTTCTGTAAACACCGAGTGATGGAGCTCAGGTCCACGCTCCACAGAGAAAGTCTCAAGTAGCAACTTTAGGGCTCCGCCTCCAGTGCTGCGGGTTGGATTTTCATGACGGTTGACTTCAGGGGGTAGTACCTGCCCTTCCATGTCTTCCAAAAGATGCCCTGCTTGCGCTCATGCCTCTGCCGGGGGATGGAGCGGAAGTACTTCCCATTGAGGTTGGCATGGCCACAGGTACTGAACCACCAGCCACCTACAAGGGCAATGAAGAGACAATTTTAACTCATAGAGATTCCAAACAGAAAAACCCAGGTTCAAGGCAGCTAATGCCCCTATTTTCCCCACTTTTCAAGAGCTTCAGGATCTTACAAGACCATCTCATGTACAGTCAAGGAGTCCCGTGCACTGGGGAACCTTTCACAGATCCTACATTACTTCAGGCTGCATCTGCAAATCCAGGCTGCTCCTCCTTTTGTGAAAAACCTTCAGCAGCCAGGGCGGGAGAGGCCTCTGCTCTGCTTGAAAAGGTTCCAAGCAAAGTAGCAGACAGCAAAGCTGTTATGAGGACAGACGCTTGGTCCAAGTCCTGAATTATGAACCCTCCCTCAGCTTCCCTCTTGGTTCCCTGCACAGTTCCTCCCAAAGAAGCAGCTGTCCCAGGGGGAAATAGGGGACAAGACCAGTTCAATAGCAAAGGGGTCTAGTGCCACAGGGTCTGTGTCCCACTGGACCACCACCAGACAGTGGAGGGCTGAAAGGGAAGTCCACATACTGGGATAGAAGACCTCAGACTAACCTGAGAGGTGTTTGGCACAGTTTGTGTCAGCTTTAAGGTCATGGTCCCGATCCCGAGTGGAGAAGGGCAGCTGCCTGAATTCCCCAATGGCGTTTTCCAGCTCTCCAGACAGAGGCCCCAGCAGGTTGAGTGTGTAGGCTGTGCTCTCACCACCAAGACTGAAGACAAACTGAATCACCTGGGAATTCCCCTCCCAGTCTTCCAGCTCAATCAGGAGATTGTATTTTCCCTCTTGGACAAGGTGATGTATCTTCTCCAGGCCCAGCCAGAAGTCACCTGAAACAAGACACATTACGTTGGCTGCAGGGACACAAGCATGCCATGAAAAGCAAAGATGCAAGCAAGCTCCAGGGACAACCTAGGATGCTGCAGCTTTTGCATCACA
This sequence comes from Donacobius atricapilla, assembly GCA_013397315.1. Taxonomy (NCBI): domain Eukaryota; kingdom Metazoa; phylum Chordata; class Aves; order Passeriformes; family Mimidae; genus Donacobius; species Donacobius atricapilla. Next base: position 264,141 of record WBMY01014132.1, read on the forward strand.
GTCTGGCACCTGAGGGACACATCAGGAAGATCAAGGACCCCTGCTCTGCAAGCAGTGTCTCCGCACTCCAGCCCACATCTGTGCTCCACCACAGAGAGCACCAGAGGCCAGCAAGAGGAATGACTTTTGCTAAGCTTCCCTTACCCCACAGAACAGACACCATCATCCACCTACCACGAAGGTCTCCAAAGCCGTTCTTGTAGGCATCCCACAGCTGGTCAAAGTCCACAGAGCCATCCATGCGCCTCTGGATCACTGTCCAGCCACCCTCTGTGGGGAGGGAAAACACAGTCACTTGGGGTTACCATTTACAAGAGCACCCTCTCAAGTGCTGCAGGACACTGCATGGCTTTACCTGCAGTCATGTCACAGTAGACTTTGAAGGGATGAGATCCTGCAGGCTGCACCTGGAAAACGCCACTGTTTTGCTGCCCAGACAGGAAGAGCTGGTGGCAACCCTCTGGGAGCTCTGCAGGGGAAGGAAACAGCAGCTGAGGATAGGGTCACAAACCCCACTTCCTCAGCAGGTTGCTCCTACCATGGCCCTGGCACTTGCAGCCCTGGCCACAAGCCCAGGCAGCTGTGCACAGCAGTGGCTGTAGCTCTGGACACGTGCTGGGGACAATGGCCCCTGACCTCAGCATCTTTAAACACTGTGACCCCACATCTTCCCTTTTATTCAAAGAGAGCTCCTTGGGCTTTGAGCCAAGGCAGAAGCCGGGCTTTGGGCCAGGCTGCAGTGACCTCTGCTGGAGAGCAGGGCTCCCCATCAAGGAGGAACAAAGGAGCTTCCCAGGTACTTATTGTAACTTCTCCCAGGTCCCTCTACACCCACAGACAGGAGCAGCCCATTTGGGGTGGGGCAACACCAGGGCCAAGCATGCCCATCCCACACAAGGCTGGGAAGCAGGGTCAAGGGGCCCTAGGGGTAGAAAGGAAGACTAAGTCCTGACATCAGGAAGGTGGCTGAGCATCTAGCACATGACCTCTTTCTCCCAGCAACTGTGGTGGCCCCAACCAGACATCCTGCTAGGCAACCTGCCACCAGCAGGCACAGCGCCAGGCTGGGGTGACCCTTTTTCCAAGGCACAGTGACTGACGCAAGGAAGGGGGGGGTGGACTCTGGGAGCCTCAGCTCATTGCAGGAATGGATTGCCAGGGTGAAGCCACACCCTGCTTCATCCCCCTCCATCCCCAGGGATGGTCCTTCTGTCCCTCTGCCCTGCCGGGACTTTGCCCAGAGCTGCCAGCAAAGCACCTTTTCAACAGCCCTGATAAAAGTCCATCCAGGAACCACCACCCACAGCACTTGGGAAAGATGAGCCATGGGGAACCTGTTACAACACCTGAGTCAAAAGGCCACAGGAGGATGTGCAGGGACTTCAGCCCCAGGCTGCCGCAGAGTCAAGGGGCTCTTTGTCAGCAGGGACAGGTGCCCAAATCACCCCCAGACAAAGAGAGCCTGTTCTCCCCAGGCCAGGGCAGATGGGTTGTAGCTCTGGCTACCCTGGCTCACAGCTGCTGCCAGCATGACCCTGAGACAGACAAGAAACCTCAAGACAAGCCCTGGGCTGTGCTGGAGTGCTGGCCATGGGAGTTCCCTCGCAGTAGCTGCCCCAGGGTCAGGGCTGACACCATGATCCAGAGCAGCAGCAGGGAGAAAGGCTTCCTCCAATAGCCAGGGGCTTCCTGGGGACAGATGGAGGGGGAAAAATAGGGCCTTCGAGCTGCCAAGAGCAAAAGCAGCCCCTGCAGAGCATCACCCCATTCCACCCTCACTGGGTGCTGTGGAGCCTTCATGCTGCATTGGAGTGAAGAGCAGAGCCCCAGTCGGAGGAAAGGTCAGGGGGGACCCAGGAGACAGAAATTTGACACCTGCCATCACCTTTCACCCATTTCCGACATATTCCTCCCTTTGCTTTGCCCTCCCCCCACAAAATTTCCCTTCCTTAGCAGAGGCAGCCCCTCTCCCACAGCCAGCACAGCTGGTGGTTGCATCCCTCGCACCCCCAGGGCAGGACTGGTGCCACCATCAGTGCACTACAGGACAAGCTGTGTCCCAGCCCTATCCTGAACACAGGACACATGGATTGAGGGCATTGTGCATCAGGGAACAAAACCACACAGAGCCCCCCAGCAATGCAGGGGCTGAGTGCATCCTGAATAGCCCCACTTTCGGGGTAAATGCAGGCAGGGAACAAACCAGGCTCAGAGAAAGGAATGCCCCAGCCAGAGGCCCCTGCTCATATTGCCACAGCAGGAAGGTGCTGGGCTTGCCAAGCTCCTCACCTCCTCTACCACTGCATCTCCCAGCATCAGTGGGATGGTGCCAGGATGTTTAGTGGTCCCAGTGTGCACAAGTCAACTCCATCCCTGCCCGTTTCTCATTTCTGGGCCCTGGCTGCACTTGACCCATGTTCCTCTGGTGCCACAGGGACTCTCCAGCAGCTGAACCAAGATGCAGCTGTTTGAACAGCCTCTGCTCAATCTTTTTGTTTGAAGAACACGCTTGTTAGTTCCAGTTCATGTTGCACATCCAAATGGCACCAGCAGAAAAAGCCCTCCTGAATGCTCCTGCGTTTTCTTTTCCCTCCCCCTTTATTTAGCCAAGCAACACAACAAGGCTGGATCTGCCTTGGGCTCTGTGTTCACCAAACAGGATTTCCAGCTATGACACAGGGGAGGTCACTAACCTGGTATAAACACCCATCCTCAGGGATGGTAGGGCATGCCTAGAGCAGCCTGCATTGCCTCCCCCTCTCCTGCCCCAACCCAACCCCATTATTTTGGAGTCTCAGCACCACAGGGAGAGCATGAGCAGGGCTCTACCTTTCCCCTACTTGGCTGGCTGCCAGCAAGCACAGGCTCTGCCCAAAGATGTGATCCTCTTTCTGCAAGCTATTAAACCTCTCACTCTCCAGGCAGCTTTGAGCCTTCAACTTTCACATGCTTGGCCCCATGCCAGCCCTGCCCTGAAAAAACTTGTGTTCACTGGATGCTAAATAAAAGGGTCTTTCTGCAAGGCCTGCTGGTGGAGTTCATTGCTGCTCCCCAGGGCCGCGCCGGCACCGGGCTCAGCCTGACAATAACCTGGGAGCCTCTGGCACAAGCCTCCCCAGCATCCCCCTGCTCTGAAAGTGGCCACAAGCCTAACCAGGCAGAGGGCACAGGGCCAGCCTCTGCGCTTTAACATTTGCCAGAAAACTCACTCGGCTTGTTAATGAAAGGAAGCCAATTTGTTTTTTGTCAGTGATACCAACATCGGGGATTAGGCAAGGAAAGGGGAAGCTCACAGCTGGCGGGACAGCACTGGCATGTCCAGGGTCTTTCCATCAGGGACACTGCAGCACTGGAAGGTGCTGAGTTCACACAGCATCCCTGGGGTTATACTAGATAACCTCTAAAGGCCCCTTCCCACCCAAACCGTTCTATGCAGGCAAGTCACAAAGCACAGCTAGGAAAAAAAAACAGGAGAGAAGTTCTGAGAGAGTTTTCTGGCTCAGAAGTGCTGCTCTGAGTAAGGTTAACCCACTGAGCTGTACCCCAGGAGGAGTTTGAAGCCCCACATCCCTACTCTCTTCATGGACAAGCCCTTAGTTCTGCCCACCCAGCTTTCAGACACACCAGTGACAGCTCCAGGCTCCACAGACAAATGCTCTCCCATAACCATCCCTGCATCAGGCCCTGAGCAGGAATTCCCCATGCCTCCTCATCCTGCCTGGTTTCTGTTTTGCTCCTGCTGAAGCAGCACAGTCAGAGCCACCACTGTGATCTAGCTGACACAGCATGACAGCAGCTGCTCCTGGCCAGCAAACCCTGCAGGGACATCAGTTCTTGTCTGGAGGGAGGCTGCAGGACATGGCACAGCTGGGGACACATGCTCTGCTGCCCTTTGCTCTGCAGGAGCCCCTCCACTCCTGCTGCAGGGGGAGAAGATGCTCCAGGCAGAGCTGGGAGTTGCAGATGCAACAGCCACTTGCCTGCTCCAGTGCACATTTCCCAGGACTGTGAGCATCCACGGCAACTCATCACTTTCAGCTAAGGATAGTGTGAGCTGAGACACTTGTGTTTCATGCATGAGCTCTAAATATGAGCCAAGAGAGAGAGATACACAAGCACACAGCTCTGCTCTCAGGCCAGGGCTCCCTAACACTCCCCTCCTCACACAGACAGCAAAGCAGATCCTGCCTGGTGAAGTGTGAGCAGGTAAACAAGAGTTAACTCAAAAGAGCTGAGACCCTCCTCTCCTCACCCCACACCTGCCAATCCTTTTTGACAAATACCTGTTCTCAGGCTTTGTCTGCTTCTCACTGCATTCCTAACACTAGGCAGGAAAAAAGCCTCTTTAATCCTTAAATTCCTGCTGGACTAACACTGGCCCAGAAGGCAAGCCTGTGCTCCAGAACCCCTCACTCTGGCCAAACGCCCAAGCGCCAGCTTTTCAAGCAAATCTCACATCCTGGCTCAGGACAAATGAACCTTTTGTTTCCAAAAGGTTGCAACTGCTACAGGTTTGCTCTGGCATGGACAAGCAGGGCAGCACAAGCAGATACTCACTCTGTGTCTGCACAAACTCCCCACTGCCATTATGACTCTGGTTGGTGAGGCTGAGGCTCTTCTTCAGGTTTATCTTCCACTTTGGAGACTGTGTTTTGTTGTGGTGTAGCGGAATTAGGAGATTGACCTAAAAAAAATGCACAAGTCAGAATGGTTTTATATCAGCTTGTTTTCCACCCCGTTACTCAGGGGAGCAAGCCAGCCACATGCCAGCCACTCCCTGTGGCCAGAGCTGGGGCTGAACTTGCCTAGAAATCTCAAGGAATAGGAGATACCCAGTCCTGGCAAAGCCAGAAATGAATGTGTTTTTTCACACACATGCTAGCTAGTTTATTCTGCAGAGGACTGCAAAGGCAGAGGCCAGGGAGGCTGTTCCCACCCACCAGTTCCTCCTAGTGCTCCATGCAAACTCTCTGGAAGCTTGCAGGTTGCTACTCTCACATCACTGCTGATACACTGCAGCACGGGGACCAGAGCTGTGGCCCCTTTGGGGTCCCCAAAGCCAGGGAGCACCAGCAGAGCCACCAGTGCTGGGACAGCAGGGGTGTTCACACCAGGGTGCCCACGGCATGTAGGGCCAGGCTGGGGGCTGCAGCACAGGACAGGTGCTCACCTTGCTCTGCAGGCTTTTAATCTGCAGGTTCTGCTTGTCCAGCTTGTACTGCTGCTGCTTGATTTTCTGCAGAAGCTCCTCGATCCGCAGATTCTGAGCATCCATCAGGGACTGCGAAGGAAGAGCCAGGTGAGCCTCACAGCTCCGGGAAGCTCCGGCTATGCGAGCCTCCCAGGAGGGTGCTCCCGGTGCTCCCAGGATCCCTCTGCTCTCCTGAAGCTGATCCCCGCCCGCTGCTCCCATCGCTCTTTCCCGCAGTCGCTCCCGGTGTCCCCGAGGGGATCTGTGGTATGTCCCCCCACCAACACTCCCCCCGTCGGTGCCAGTGGCAGGGGCCTGTCGGGTCCTCTCTATCCCGCTCCCCCGGCCGGTGCTGCTCTGGTCCAGCCCCCGCTCCTCCGGGGGATGCGGCGGCCCCGCGCTCACCTGCAGCGCCCCCAGGTCCCGAGCGCTCTGGTTCCCCGCCGGCCGCGCCTGCAGCGCCAGACGGACCCGGCCCTCCAGCCGCTCCAGCCGGCCCTGGATCGCGTCCTTGTCAGCCGCCACCTCCTCCAGCCGCTGCCGCAGCACCTCGGAAAGGTTGAGCAGCTGCCGGCCGCGGCCCTCCAGCTCCCGCACGCTGCCCCGCAGGCGCTCGCCGCGCTCCTGCGCCTCCCGCGCCTGCCGCAGCAGCCGCCCCAGGGAGNCCCATTTCTATCTCCATTCCTGTCCTTGCCCTCATCTCCATCCCTGTCCCCATTCCCATCTGCCTTCCATGTCACCATCCCCATTCCAATTCCTACCCTATTCCTATCCCCATTCCCATCCCTGTCCCCATGCTCATCCCTATTCCAGCCCTGCCAACTGTCCTGCCCTCATCCTGCCCTGGTGACCCTGATCTGCACCAAGCCCTGATGCTTGGT
>WBMY01014132.1:270413-289908 GCA_013397315.1 Donacobius atricapilla
GTTCCCCGCCGGCCGCGCCTGCAGCGCCAGACGGACCCGGCCCTCCAGCCGCTCCAGCCGGCCCTGGATCGCGTCCTTGTCAGCCGCCACCTCCTCCAGCCGCTGCCGCAGCACCTCGGAAAGGTTGAGCAGCTGCCGGCCGCGGCCCTCCAGCTCCCGCACGCTGCCCCGCAGGCGCTCGCCGCGCTCCTGCGCCTCCCGCGCCTGCCGCAGCAGCCGCCCCAGGGAGCTGTTGTGGGCGCTCAGCCGCCCGCCCAGCTCCCGCAGCTGTCCCTTGGTGCGCTCCACGTGCTCCTTCAGGCCGTGCCCCAGCTGCAGCAGCCCGTGGGCCAGCACGTNGCTCATCCCTATTCCAGCCCTGCCAACTGTCCTGCCCTCATCCTGCCCTGGTGACCCTGATCTGCACCAAGCCCTGATGCTTGGTCCCCCACTCCTGTGAATGCACCCATGCCACCTTCCAAGCCGTGCCCCTCGGAGACCCGCTGGCCCTGGGGCGGGAGTGCCCTGTGGCACAGGGCTCTGCTGGGGAGCCCTGGCCTGGCACAAGTGCGTGCTGCCAACCCTGGAGAGGGGGCATGCTCAGGGTCAGCTCCTCTGTACACCTGAGGGAAGCAGAATGCTCATTCCTCTGAACATTCTTGGTCTCCAAGAGCAACAAGGATGGATAGATCCATCTCACACTACTCTCCCCACATAGGTTTCAATCACCCCCATATGAAAAACGTGCATCTTGTTTTATTTGCCAGTGTCTTGGACCCTGGTTTCTAGCTCTTCCTTCTTGTTCTGCCTTTTTCTTCTGGCTTAAAGGGATTTTCGAGTCTCTGTTTTCTCTCCATGAAGGAATTCACACGCTGCGATGGAGCTGCTGTCGGCTCTCTTTGGATTGGAGCAGATGGAGCCCTTCTGCTCTCTCCCCACGGGGCGCTTCCTCCTGCTGCCCCAGGGCTCTGTTCCTGCTCTGCACCGTGCAGCCTTGAGCAGGGAACTGCCTCTCCTCCCACTCTGCATTTTGGAGCCAAATCCCTGCTTCCCGCCATTCACTGGGTCTGGCCATTGTGAGCCCTCTGGGACCAGGGTTGTAGCCCCCTGGTTCCTGGGCTGAGCTCCTCCACTGAAGCCCACAGCAGTTCTGCCTCCATCCCACCGCTGCTGCTCAGAGCCCTGCAGCTCAGGCATGGCCCCAAGAAAAGGCTTTTCATCTCATCCGAAAATGCCTGGCTGGAGGATTTCTCTTTCCAGGAGTCTCCATGCCATCTCCAAGTATTTCCCAGGCTGATGCTGTTGGAAGGGTGAGTGAGAGGCCTCAGAGAGTGCTCAGGGTGGAGTCACAGAGGTTAAAGAGGAATTTTAGAAATTCCAGCAGGCACACACTCCAGAGAGTCCCAAGCCCCCTCCACCAGCCACTGTTTTCACATTTATTTCACGGTCAGAAGGAATTTTTCAAGCGAGGAAAGAGGGAAAAAAACCCCAAAAGCAATCAAACAACAACAACAACAACAACAACAAGAAAACAAAAACAAAAACCCCACAAACAAACAAACAAAAACCCCAGGTAGAAATCTCTGCATGAGGAAAAGAAACAATAAAAATGTGAATGTCTTTTTCCAAATCTTTGTGCTTTGGGGGGGGGTCCCCTCTGTGCTCTCCCTGACACTATTGCTAGAGACGAGCTGGGGACATAGAGGTGGTAGTAATGGGGAGGGGGTTCCATTGCCCCCCGCAACAGCCTTCTCTGCAGGGTCTGATGTACCTGCAAGGCTCTTTAGGGTGCCCCTGGCTGGCCTGTGCCCTCCTTGCCCCCAGGTCATGGCCCCCAGCCAAGGACAGATCTGCCACCATACCCACCGCCCGAGTTCTGTAGGGGCTGCCAAAAATTCCCAGATGGAATCTGAAAAATTAAAATTCTCCTTTTCAGCTTGTATTGCTGGCTTTTGGCATCCCAGGAGGCAGTGAGCTGGCAGGAATCATGCCCATGGAGCCCAAGGCTGGAGCACGCATCACCCCAAGAGCCTTCTGGACTGGAAAACACCAACCCTTGAGTCACTGGGACAAACAGGGAAGCACAATTTTATGTGTTGGCTGTTGCTGTGGGTTAACGTCAGGCAAAATGAATCCTGTGTGAGCTCTCTGCCCACCATTACCCAACACTGGAGCTTGTCCTGGGAAACAACAGGGTTACTCCGGGTGCTGCAGCAGACGTGTTGCCACTGGTTATTTTCTGCTGTGGCAGGAGAGGGGGAATGTGAGAAGCCAAGGCCTGTTGAGAAGCCACATGATTAATGTGTTTTCCTTTGGCTGTGTTTTCCTATTGTGACTTCTCGAATTTGCCCTGAGAAATACAAATTTTTAAGGTATACAAATGCAAAGCCCTCAGAGGCCGCGAGCTGCCTCAGGCTAGGAATGACAACAGGCTGATGGGAAGGTGCTCTCCACAGAGCCAGGTGCTCTCAAGTTTAAATGGAGCTTAAAATGGCCTGGCCAGCAGAGTGTGAACTCCTGGGGCATTTCTCCATGCCCTGCTCTGTCCGGTGTGGCTTTTCCCTTTTGGCTATGGTCAAAATCTCTGTAGGGTCCCAAGTGCCCAGTTTGGCTTGGGGTCAGGGAAGGATTGAAGTTTGGTCCCAGGGGATGAAGGACCTTGTCCCCCGTGCAGGTCCCCAGGAGGGGCCCCATGGGGACACCATCCCAGCCCAGTGGCCTTGGGACCCAGAGCAGGACAGGGACCAGCAGGGCACAACAGTGGCTCTTGGGGCTCTCTGTGAGTGTCTGGGGTCATCCCTTGGGCAGGGAACAGCAGACTCCAGAGGAAGTTATTTTCGGTGGAGGTTCTCTCAGGAACCAAGGGATGCTCCCAACCCCATCCTCCAACTCTTATCCTTATTCCTGTCACTATATCCATCTCTATCCTTTCTTCCATACAGTCCCACCAGCTCAGACACCCAGGAAAGGCAGTACCACCAGCGCATATCACAAGTAGCTCCTTCAAACAGTTTTCCACTTGCATGGTGGCACATCCCCCCCATCCTCATCCCCATGCCTGTTCCCGTCCCATGCACGTCAGGCTGTGAGTGGGTGGGCTGTGGGGAGTGTCTTTGTTCCCTGCCTTTCTCCATCCCGCTCCTTCCCAGGCTGACCTGGCAGGTCACTGTGTGAAAGTTCAGCCCGGTCTGAACTCACATCAATTCCTGCAGCTGCTCAGCCCCGGGCTCACATCACCAGGAGGAATGGTTGGATGATTTATAGGAAGATTGCTCACAGTGTTGCTCTGTTGTTAGAAATTGCAAACGTAAGGGAGACTCCAGTGAGAGGGAATAGGATGTGTGAAATACGTCATCACAGCTTCAAGGATAAATTTAGGTTTTCCAGAGGAACAAAATTCTGATTCAGCAGAGGATGGGAAAAATCCGACACAGATTTCCTACTGGCCCCCATCTGGGTGCAGCAGCACGTCTCACCCAGACAGGCACTGGCAGCATTCCCAGGCAGAGTGGGAACCCCATCCACCTCAGTCTCTGCTCACACCTGGTCCTGCAAGGGTTCATCCTTCGCCACCCTGCTCTGCCCCTGCAGCCAAACAGCTTGCTAAATCCCCACCCCTGAGGTCACCTATTCCTGCTCTTCCCAAGCAAGTTTGCTGGCTCAAGCTTTGTCACTCCCCACTCTGGAGAAGGGCCGTGCAGCTCCTGCCACCTCTCCAGGTTGGTCATCCCCCAACCCTCACTGCCCCAAGGGGACAGTAGGGTGGCACACCCTGCCAGAGCATAGCCTCATCCTTTCACAGGGCAGGGGACACCCCCCCACCCTGTCAGAGGACGCCCAAAACTTCTGCTCTTGGCTGCTTCTTGAGTAGAGATGAATTTCCAAGCAGGGTCAGTCAGAAGGATGGAAAATTTGCCACAGCTATCCATCTCAGTGAGAAGCAGCTCCATAGGGAGCTCAGCCATGTCACTGGGCTCCATTTCCACCCTGTCTCCTCTGGCTTTCCTTGCCAGCGCAGGGCAGCCCTGGGTAAACCACTGGCAGCCCAAGTGGGGCAAGATGCTGTTACCGAGGTTGCCAGAGAATAGGTGAGGTCATCAGAGAATGGGTGAGGGTTGCAGCTTCCCTGGGGTCCCTCACCTGGGGAAGGTCCTGGGGCCCATTAGCCCGGAGCAGGGAGGCCCATTTTCACATTTGAAAAGCTGACATAAAAGGCCAGCAATGCTCTCATTCCAAGCAGTCTCCTTATTTTCCTGGCGAGCCTGGATGAATGTTATGCAAGTCTTCACTCCCCTTTATTCTTCCTGCCATCCTGGGCTCTGTGGGGAGCACCAGGGTTACTGTGCAGAAGGTCACACACGACAGAAGGCAGGAAACCAGAGGGCTTGGGGTAACGTGGGAGGCTTTGCAGTCAGAGAAATCTGACCCTTATTTTTTAGTCATCTCTTGGTTTAACCAACATGCGTTTCACATTAGGGGCTCTGTCTGGCTGAGCTTGCAGTTAAGGGTTCAGGGAGCTCCAGGTTCCTGGGGATCAGGCTGCCTCTTGGCATACTCAGTCTGCTCACAGGCCCATGTGGGATGGGCTGGACCATGGGGACCAGGACTGGGCTCTGCCCTCCTTGTGAGACAACAGTGGCCAGCAGCCTTTGGCTAGTGACAGACAGTGGTAGAGCCTTTGGTGGGCATGAGGGTGACATGGGATTTCTCCAGTATTTTCCGAATAGCCTTTCATTTCACTTGTAGTTTCTGAAAGGAGATGCCCAGAGCCACTGGAAGGAGAGAGCTGCTGCAGCAAGTACAAGCAAAGCCCACAGAATTCATCCACAGCCCTGTTGTCACTCCTGGCCACCCATCTTCTCCTCTATGATGGAGGCAGAGACAGCTCTGGCATGGCTTGGCATTTATCAGTCAGCATCAGCTGGTGGCCATGACCCCTCTGTTCTGCTGGCACAGCCCCTCACAGGCTGGATCTCCTGATGCAACACAAACAGCTTTTTTTGGCTGCGTTGTGTGAAAACTGCCAGGTCACTTCTGCTGCCCAGGAAAGTTTTTATCTGTCCCAGGACATTCAGGATGGGCGTCCACAGGAACCCCTGGGGATGTGCCCTCCTGTCCAACACTGTGCTGGGTGAGTGCTGGGTAAGAGCTGTGTGGCCCCCTCACCCACAGCCAGCAGCAGCCACATCCACAAAGGCTCTGATAGATCTCTGCCTGTCCCCATGGGGCCTCAGCTGCTTTTCCTCCTGGGAAGAGACTTGCAGGAAAGCACAGCAGAGCTTTGTACAGGAGAATGACAGTGGACACATTCCTTATGCAACAGCAAAGAGAGAAGCATGCAAATTTTGAGTCACTGTCCTGAAAACCCCAGCTGGTGCTCAAACCTCTTCCCACTTGCATCCCTGCTTGGTTTGTGACTGTGGCAACGTGGTGCTTGGGCTCCCCCTCTGGCTCTGCTGGCCAAGGCTCAGGGAGAGGCAGGGCCGTGCCTCCAGGGACTAGGCGAGGCAGTGGTGGTGTCTCTCCACCCCTGCCAGCTGCATCCAAACTGTGTGCTCAGCTACATCGCAGGGTGTCCAGTAATACCAGTCAGGATATTTACTGCTGTAAAGGTAAAGGGAAGGGACTGCAGGGTGGGGACAAAAAAATGTGATGAAAACAAGGCATTTTCCAAAGGGAAATACATCTTAGTCTTTAGTCAAGATTTTCCTGCATTTTGATGCTCAGATTCTGGATTTTTCTAGATTTTTACAACTCACCTCACAGGACATAGAGGCATTGGGAGGTGAAAAAAAACCTGTGAAAACCTGAAAAGAAACAGATGAAAATGCTCCAAAGCATCAAGAATGCCAACAGCCCCTTTCCCATCCCCCCTCGCTGGTGAAACACCAACAGTGGCTGGGGCAGCTCCAGATCCCCAGCAGGGCTGGGAGAGAAGAGCTGGGCCCATTTCCAGCCATGCTCTTACCCTGTTCTGATAGGGACCTTGGCTGATTCTTGGTTTCCTAAACTGAGTGCTTTGCTGCCCACAGGGTGGATCTGAGCTCTCCCCAGAACAGCAGCACTGTGCCTCCTGCAGGGCTTGGCTTCCCAAGTAGGGGCTGCCCAGTACCCAGTACTCACCGGTACTTCCCCTGAGGCATCCCACACCCAGAATCCATATCCATCACCCAGCGCTGAGATACATCCCCTGGGGCATCCTACACCCAGAACCTACCACCCCAGCACACAGCACCCATAGATACCTCTCCTGGGGCATCCCACACTTGGAACCCAGTACCCAGCGCTTGCAAGTATCTCTGCAGGGGCATCCTACCCCCAGCTTTCCTCCTCCTCAGGTCAGAGAGGAGCATGTGCCATGCAGTGTTTCTGCAGGGACAGGGCAGGAACAGGGCACCATCTGTATAGTTTAAGTTTCTTAAAAAAAACAAAGGCTGTGGGGTTTCTACCTGGCAGACAGGTGTTTCCATTCCCAGGGCTTTGCTTGGCACTGTAAGAAACCTGATGTACGTCCAAGTCTGTGCCTGAGCTTTGAGCTTGGATGCTGCTCTTGGACCACCTCACTCAGCTGGGCCTGAGCATGTGCCCTCGGGAGGTGCCCAGGTTAGACATCTGCTTATCCCCCACACAAGGAATTCAAATACCTAGAAAAAAATGTCCTGATTGACAAGAATGCAGCTACACACTCAAGGGGCCTGGAAATTGTTTACCCAATGCAAAGCACAGAGAAAATATGAATTCTGAGTCCAAGAAAACCCTCCTATCCTAAAAAAGGAGTCCAAAATGGGGAGTTTCCTGTCAGTCAAAGTGGCTGAGGTTGCCATGATCATGAGCTGGCAGTGATCACCTGAGACCACAGAACATCATGGCTCCTCCATTCCAGCTGAAAAGTAGGGTTTGTGTTGGGGAGTGTCACTTGTAATGGTGTTTTTGTGGTTCCCTCTTGCTAAATGGCCATTTCCAAACCCATCCAGACCACTGCCCTCAACTGGGCAGAAACTCTCTTGGGAGAAACTCTCTAAGGAGAGAAAGGTCAGGGTGCAGAAGGCCAGTCCCAGCCTTCCCAGTGTCCTTGCCCATGAGGTGCACGTGGCCCCAGGCAAGTGCTTCTGAATGTCTTTCCATGCGTTCCTTGGTGGGGACCTGACTTCCATCAAGAGTTCCCCTGGACCAACTAGAGAGAGCCCACCAGCAGTTTCATGGTGCATGTCCTGGTGCAAGGCTACCCAGGAACATCCTGTCACCAGCCTCTCCCAGGACTCTGCACAAAATGTGAGTATCAACAAGAGTGCACCATCACACACCTTCCTGTGCTGCCTTCAGCAGCCTTCCTCAGGGCTACCTTCAGCACCATCGAGCTAGGGCAGTTTATGGGTTGTGCCAGCGGCTGTGGCATCACCAGCAGCAGGCTCAACCCTCATGGCTGTTCCCCCACCTCTGTCTGTTCCCTGAAGGAGTCCCAGCCACACCTGGGTGCAGGTCCCAGGTGCTCCCAGCCACTGGTGACACACAGCAGCCTCGCAGGGCTGGGAGCCGCTGGCACTTGTTGCTTTCCATTCAATGCTGAGTCTCGCTGCGGTGCTGATCACTTTCTGGGGAAGAGCCTCACCACAGCCCCAGGGCTTCGGTGAAACCCAGCTGTGCAACCAGTCCAGGCAATGCTTGTTTGTACAGCCACATCCTGTAAACTTTTGCAACCCCCACTCCAAGCTCCTTGGAATGATTCTGTGGGACATCAGCAGGACCAGGTAGGAGGGACACTGTCCTCCTGGCTTCTTCCCCAGGATGGTTTTTTCCTCTCTCCCAAACCTTTCTAACACCCTGAGCTGGTGTGAGGGATGGAGCAATGCCTGTCTGTGCATCTCCTTTATCCTTGGACTTCAGGACATGTTAGCAAAAATAGCTGTCAGAAAGGGGAAAGTGACCTTTGCCATTTGAATAACTGTTTGCTGTGTCAGCACAGGCATAATGTGTTTTAGGATTTTGTGCAAAGTTCCAGCAGTTCTGAGCCAGGACCAGAAGATTTTCGCCTCTCTGCTGGCAGCCATGAATAACACCAGGAATGTGGCCTCATAATCCCTGCTCAGGGAGACACTTGGGAGAAGAGGTGCCTTCCAGGGAATGTGAGTGCTGACTGTAGGATTCCCTGTGTGTCTCCATGCCAGAAACACACCCCTGACTTGTTGACCCACCATGGAATGAGAAGGGAAAAGCTGCAGCAATGGGATAGGATAGAACGTGATGGAATGAATGGAAGGGGTATACTTCAGAGATGGGACGGGAAGACAAAGGCTGCAAGAATGGGAATGGGCTTAAGAATGCCACAAGGTGTTTGGGATTTAGTACCAAATCCTCACCCCATGATAGTCCCTTGAACACACAAAACCAAAAGCTGAAAACCTGTCTCACCGCCTTCTTGGTTCAGTCAAAGGGCTCAATGTCCTCTGCCATGGGAGCAACAAATGGGTCTCCTGGGGAACTGAGAGCCTGTCTGGGAGCCCAGAGACTGTCTGGGAGCCAGGGACAAGACAACTGAGCTGGATCCCCAGGTCTGGGAGCCCTGAGTACCCTCAGAGTGCTGCAGCTGAGGGCTCCAGACCAGGGAGAGATGAGTGCTGCCTGTGAGTGACCGCGGCCACAACTGCCCCTGTAGCCTTTCTGCCGGGCTTGCAAACTTGGCCCAGAGAATGAAATTAGAAGCAATTAAAAATTAAGCTTGGCTCAGGCTCAAATCAAACTTTCTACCAATTTTAGCTGCTTGTTTCTTTGGAGACAGCATGCACTGGAGTTCAACTGGTGACGCAACACAGAGGGGATTTCTGCTCACATGGGGCTCTGGGCCAAGAATAGACATGAGGGCTGCCAGTGACTAGAGCAGAACAAGCTGAGTTTGGAACCAAAGTACAGGGAGGGCAGGACCTGCAGCACCTGATGTCTCATTTGAAAATTTGCATATTTCTGCTTTTTGATTAATTCTTGCTCAATTAATTTTTATCCTCTTCCCAAGGCAAAAAGGAGCTTTAGAGCCAGGGAGAGAAACAAGTCATTGATTAAATCTTCCAGCAAAGACCCCCATGATCCTCAGTGAAGGAGGGATGCCCAGGGTCCCCACAGAACCTTTGGTGCAGTGTGGGGGTGGGCTGGGGACTTGTGTGATGGCCAGGGTGTCGCCCTGGCAGTGATTGGAGAGCTTCCACAGCCACCTTGGCCACCTCCAACACTGACTGATGGGCAGCACAGCTTGGCCCAAGGCAAACAAGGCTGAGGTCAGGAGCAAGGACAGTGGATGGCAGTGATGCTGAGCGGTGGCACCACCCACCAGCCACCCCTGGGAGGGTGATCCAGTGGCAATGGGCCCCTCGGCAGCACCAGTGGGTGCCAGCTGGCAGCAGCCCTGCAGCAAACCCATCACTGCCTTTACCATGCATAGAAAAGAAGGAAAACTCCCCTCTAAAGGCATTTCCCAGCTGTGGGGTGTAGGCAGGATGAGACCAGGTGGTGTCACAGGGGCTCTCTCACCATCCTGCAAACTGTCCCCAGCTGATCTCAGGGTAACACAGTCCTCCCGGCAGGCTCAGAGAGACCCTGTCCCAGTGCCATGCTGTGGCACTGACCCCTGCTGGGTGGACAGGTGAGCAAGTGAGCCACCAGGCTGTCACCTGAGGGGTACCACAACCAAAAAGAAATTAAGCCCCCAGTCACCCACTACAGCATCACTTTAATTCAGAGAAGTGGGAGATTTCAGGTTCTGCAAAGCCCATGAACAATGTCACTGTACTCTCTGATTTCTCTTAAAAGGGACTTGGAGAAGGTGAGATGCCATTGTGACGGGCAGTCATCTAAGAGCCAGGGACAGCTGGTGGGCTTAGGGCAGATGGGCCAGCTGGGGCAGAGCCCCGCAGCCCAAACCACGCCTTTGGGTGCCTGTGGTGGAGATGGCCACGAGCAGCTGTGGGCCCTTGGGCCAAGTGTCTGTGTGGGACTGAGCTGTGTCCTTGCCTGTGGCATCTATTGGAACACCCTGATGTGCAGCAAGTGCCTCGGGTCTCAGACATGGCTCCAGCACTCCAGACGGCTGCTGGAGAGGCAACTGCCACCCCTCATTTATGTTACCCTGACAATATTCCCCATAACTGACTGAATGAATCATGCAGGGCTGTAAGAGCTCCCTAATTAACACAGTTATTATTAGCAATGTCAGGACAGGTTTGAAAAAGGCAAGTTAAGAGTCCCTGTGCCTGACAGCAAATCCCACATGACCGTGATGTCCTCTCTGTCACTTGGGAGTTCTGATCGCATCTGGACTGTGGGAGCAAGGACATCCCTGGGTGCCAGATGGGTAAATGGGCAGCACAGGCACTGGTCCAGGCATTGGAGCCTTTGCACAGGATGAGTGGGGTCATGTTGCCAGACTTTCCCCATGAACCAAGAAACTGCTCTTGGCTCACACCCAGGCAAATCCCAAGGGAATCAGGACCTTCATTACTCAGGCCAAGAATCCTGGTGATGCCAACAGCTGGATGTGCAGGGCAAGCACGGTGAGAGTGCTCTGCTGTATGCAGGGAAATGTGCCGACCATCCTGCAGTGCTGCCTCTTCCCCAGCCCCCAGATCACCCTGGCTCCTGCCTGAGAGCTGGTGGCTTTGGGAGTCTTTGCCATATGTAGGGCAGCCCCGGGGTGCCTGCAGCAGCTTGTGCACTGCCAGAGCTCCTGCTGCTCCTGCTCCCCATTGAGTGCTTGGAGAGGTGCCTAATTCATCCTCTCAGAGCAGAGATAAGATGGATTAAGGCCTGCTGAATGGTTGCAAAAAGAATTGCCATTAGGCCCTGGAGAGCTTAATCTCCACCAGACTAAAAGCAGACAGGCTGCACCCACAGCTAGTCCTGTCTGCCAGGAGATCAACACCCAGTGCAGGATTTCAGGGAAACCTTTGGAGGCTGTAAAACGCATCCCAAAGTGTACATGCTGTCCAAAGTGCCCAAGGCTGGCTGCCAGATCCCACACTTCCCCCAGCTCCCAGGGGAAAGTCACTGAGTGTAATGCAGAGGACTGTGTTGGCCACTGGAGTCTCAGACACCTCTGTGTCTTGACTCTTCCTTTCCATGAGCTTGTCTCCAAGGCTCCTCCATCCTGGCAGTGTTATCTCCTGCAGATTAGCTCGCCAAAGCTGTCCACGTACTTCTCAGCTGACTCACTTTTGTTATTTCCTGTCCCTATCTCTGATTTCCTTTGCTGTCCTCACACAACCAATCTCCAAGGTCCAGCTCCTCTCCAGGTATCCCTGACCTCACTGCTGACACATTTCCCGGCCTCCAGGCTGATTTCAGGGTATAATGATGTCCCTTTCCATGGAGCCAGGGCATGGAGGGGACAGAGTTCCCTCTTCCCTCCCTTGGTGACAGACAACCTTAATTTGCCCCTATGCCGCCTGCCTGGGGCATGTCCACGGCCATGTGTGGTCAGTGTTGTGCCCAGCCTGACCACCACAGCTTGGGTAAGGCAGTGCCAGTCTGGTGTCTCATCCTTGCCTGGGAAGAAGTGGTGAGACTGGCACGAGGTTTTGGACGTCTTTGGAAAGCCAGTCCAAGCAGGCCAGTGTTTGCATTTTAGTCAAATCTTGTTGGTAAGGACACTGTACCACGTGCTAACTACCACAAGGGATCTCACCCCACTGGCTTTACACCACCAGCAACAACTCTCAGGACTACAGACAGGGAGAATGGGCCCCATCAATCACACCCTGCTGGGGATCTCTGGCTATTTGGCCATGCCACAAAGAGGGATTTTGATTTCATTTTCCTGCCAGACCCTGAAAAGTGGCAAGGCAGCATGCCAGGGCAGTGCTTGTGACAGTGGCTTTGAGAGTCATCACGCCTCTGCCCTGAAAAACACTGACATCCCCAATGTCATTGACTCTGGACTTTTTTTGACAGGTCTCACAGGCATCTCTCTCCTACCAGCACTGTCTGAGTCAGTCAGGTTGTATTAAAGCAGAGCCCCCAAAACCTCCAGTCCCAGCCCTGCGCCCTTCCTTCCAGTAGCTCAGGGTTCCCCTAACCCCCAGCTCCTTTCATATAGGTAAGAAACCCTTCAACTTCACTGCTGTCCCCCCTGCTCTCCCACCACCATTGTCTCCCCTTCCTTCCTTACCCTTACATTCCCCCAAGACAGCAGCTGCCTCTGACCATGGAGCAGATGGAGGCTGGACGCTGCTCTTCCCTCTCCATCCCCTTGGCATGATGCAACCTGGACTCGGTGGTGGTGACACACTGTCCCAGCCAAACAAACACAGCTCAGAGCACGTGTTTCATTGCAACAGCCTGCACTGCCCTGGCACTCCCAGCCAGAGACAGCCCAGCCGTGCCCGGCAGAGGCGGGGGCTGGCAGTGGCAGCTCCTCTGGTGCAAACACCATCCCAGCACCCCTCGGGGATGGTTTTTGACTGCGCTGTGGCTGCCAAGACCAAGGAAGGGTTCAGGTCTCCAGGGCACAAGGGACCAATATGCCAAACTGTCTCCATTCCTGAGGGCCTGATGAGCTCAGCTGGGGTCCTGTGGTGTCCCTGCATCCTTGCCTGCCTCTGCACCTGCTCTGCTCTGTCTCTTCTCCGCCCCCCACAGCAGAGCAGAGATCTTGGGGACATGGAGGGTGTCAGCTGATTCTCTAGGGGCCTTTTGGTGCTGCCCCTAAACTCCCTGTGGGCACAGCAGGCACATGAGAAGGGCCTGAGGTCAACGTGAAGCCATGGGACCATGTGGCATCTGGCATTGGGACTCTCCCAAGTCATGGGATGAGCTGAGGGCACCGGCTGTCCCCGGAGGGTGACACAGGGACTGCCACAGCTGGAGGCACCCCCGTGGAACCCAGAGAGAGCTGGCAGCAGCAGGGGTGCCACGTCAGGGTGCCAGAGGCTGCAGTGAGCAGTGATGGGCAGATGTAGGTGAGAGTTGAGCTGTGTTGGGGACTCTGAGCCTTCCCCACACTCCCTTGATGTAATATTTGTGGGAGCAGTGTGTTCCAGCAGTGCCATAAACACAGAGAAGCAATAAACTTGCCTTTATCTGCCTGTGGAGCCTTGGGACCATCTAAATTAGGAAACAAAGGAAGAAACAGCAACTCCAAAGGGGTTCTTTCTAGCTAAGCTGAAAATAGAGCAGAAGCCTGGAGGGGGAAGTTCAGCCCAGACAGGGGCATGTGGAAGCTGGGACAACTCATCTGGCCCTGGTGCCACTCCCACACCTGGCCTAGAGCCAATCTCTGCCTGGGAGTGCACACCCAGGGCAGTGTCCCTGGGTACAGTGGGTGATGGTGGCCCTGGCATCACTGTCCTCCCAAGAGTGGCAAAGGATGCTCAGCCAGGCTGTAGGCCTCCGGCATGGAAATGGTGGTGTTGTCTGTATGACAACACACTGCCTATACCTCTGCCCTGCCTTTTGGGCAACCTGCTTGGAGCTGTATCTCCTCTCCTGGACCCCTTGCAGCCCCCTCCTGTCCTGCTCCTCCAACCAGGGAGGGCCACGGCTGCAGGAGCCACACTTGTGTTACAGTCCCATCTGTGAGTCACTGACTTCACCCTTGCTTGGCTCAGTGCTGTCCTCGCATGGGCAGAAGCTGATCCCCAATGCTCTGAACCTTGGCTGAGCACTTGGAATCTCCTGGGCACCGACAGTGTCAGCTCATTCAAAACTGAATATTCTGGGTCATCTTCCTCACAGAAGACAATGACATTGCAGAAACTGAGGTTCTCATCCAGGGATGATTGTGAAGACAGGTTTGCATTCAGATTTACCCAGACCTCCAGCAGGCTATTACTCCTCACCTCTACAGTCCCCAAACTGTCAAGTTTTATGGTGCTGGCATCAACCATCACCAGCCTATTGCTACCCATGACCAACCCTTCAACATCTGTTGCCACCCTTCCCAAACCCATCACCACCAACACATCACCGTCCATCACCTCCGACCACTAACCCATTGCCACCCCTTGCCAGCAAGTCACCACCCCTCACTAACCCATCACCAGCCATCACCACCCACCAAATCATCACTGGCCCATGCCCACCCATTCCAAATCAGTGCCACCCACCCTCACTGGGAAACAGACCCAGCCCCCTGTGGTGTGGCCCGACCCTGTGTGGCACTGCATGGGAGGCTCTGGGGACAGTGCCTGTCTGTGCAGGTGAAGCACTGGTGGGAGTGAGCTGTGGGGTCAGCCCTGCCAGCCCCAGGGTATTGTGGGCTCTCAGATCACAGCTCATGTTATGAAAATCATAATTCATAAATTATTAATTGTAGCTAAGAAGAGAAAGGCTGGGAGCTGCTGTCTGCTCAGACCCGCTATTCATCTCTGGGCTCTGCCCACTTAAAGCAGGTCTTACATTTATATTTCATGAGTGGGTCCCTCAGAAGCAGTTTTACAGTGAAAAGAAGGAGTAATGCACACTCTGCACAGAACCCAGGCGGGTGGTGCGTAGCCCCAGCAGCCTCCCCCATCCCAGCCAGAACCCTGTACTGCTGCACAAGAAAACCCTCCCCAGGCACTGAATCTTGTTTTCTCATAAAATTTAGGACAATCCGTTAGGGCTTGTCCTATGCTTTGGAGGCAAGCGTGCCAACAGGCAGGTTGGCACAAGTCATCTCTGTTGAGGTGAGTGCTGGGAGCACACAGAAAGCTGAGCTCCATGGAGGTTGTCTCTGCCTAGAAGGCTTGTCTGGTCCTGAGCCCCAGCTGCTGGCCCATCAGAGCAAATTCACATCACACCTCTTTAAACATTTGGGGCTTAGTCCAGGCACCCACCTCAGACATATGCAGTAGAGGTGGGGTGAACCTACACAGCCCCAGCATTTGGGGGACACCCTACAAAGACCTGTCATTTAGAAACACCTCCCTGGCTCCGTGTTTTGGGCACCTGCCAGGTCCTGGACTGACCTGGGACCTTTCTCTGCTTGCTGCCACATGTTTTGGGGTCTTGCCATGATGACCTGGGTACCTGCATTGGACAAGTGTGGTTTGTGCCCCATGCAGCTTCAAGTAGGAGTGTTCCCCCCTCAGCAGCCTTGGACTGGCTGTCTCCCGTGGGCGGTTGTCAGCTCGGGTTCAGGTCTTCACATCACCTGCTCTGAGGAGCCTGTCTGCTTGTTTGTTCTTGCCTGAACCCATTAATTAACCTGAATTAAAGTATCATTCGAGCTGACAGTGCTGGGCTTCCTTGCAGCAAGGATGTTCGTTATGATTACCACCTGGGCAAGGAAATTACAGCAAAATTCCTGCACTGCCAAGATCTGGGAATGATCCCCTAGCAGGACCCACAGACCTGGGATGGGGCTGGGATAACGGCAAAGAGCCTATTCCCATGCAGCTTGCTGGAAACGGGAGCAGATGTAGAAACCCTTGAGCCTCTGGGAGCAAGGGGCTGTGCTGGGGGGATTTAATCCCCATCCAGCCTAGGGATGATGGGGAAAAACTCCTGTCTGTGATGCAGTAGCTGCTGCTCATGGGGTTTGGGTGGGACCCACCAAAAACTCCTTCCCTGGAGGAGATACAGCCCTGGGATGGGCTGCAGAGCCACAGGCTATCTCCTTCCTGCCTGCGGTTTCCGAATCTGCTTGCACAATGCTGTGACCACCCTGACGTGGTGCTGGGGCTGGCCATGTCTGACCAGCAGGGATGTCCCACAGCCACTGGGCTCATGGGGCTGTGATGAACCCTTCCCTCTCTCAGCTGTCTGAGACAGACCCACTGTCTCCTGCCCAAGATGTGTTTTTTCTTAGAGTGAGTGGAAATACAGAGAAATCCTTATGGAGGGGGAGAGGAGCATGGCCAGGTCAGGGAGTGTTGCTTTGAGCCTTTTGTCCCTGTTAGTGACCAAATGGTGGAGAGTTCTGCATTATGCAAAGGTCATGCAGCCCCATCCTTCTCCAAGCAAGAATCCCTGCAATGCTCCCACACCAGGAGTAGTGAGGGGGGTGTCAGTGGGAGTCCCTGTGCCCTGTGTCAGGGATTTCCATTGGAGGTGAAAGGAGTGAAAGGTGAAGCATGAGCAGAATCCAGCCTGTGTGTCCCAGCACTCCGAGCCTGCAACAGGTGCTTCTGTCCCCACAGCTGTGCAGCACCTTCCTGTGGCTGTGGACAGATGGAACACTGCTGCTGAAGGACAGGAAATGCCAGGAAAAGGCCAGCTGAGCCATATTTTAAAACTAAATTACACCTTGACTTTTTCACCAGCTTTAGCACAAGATGTGATCCCTGTCAGTGAGCCTCAGTGGGTTGGGATATGTTCATGTTTGCACTTTTCCATGTCTCTCTGTAGCCCCTTTCCAATACCTTGGAAAACCACTGCAGTTTCTGTGCTGCATGTTCTCATTCGTCCAATGAATAATCAATTTAACTGCCATATGCGCTGCTCATCGAGAAAGAAACTGCTTCTTGTTAGAGGTGTGAAAGTAAGTCCTGTGTAAACTTAGCTTAGCCCACAGATGGGAATTGATCTCAAAGCAATGGAACCTGCCTGGGTTCCCAGGAGTTGGACCAGTTTCAAACCAGCTACTGTTTTGCAGGAGAGGGGAAATATTTTCCCAAAATACAAGAGGAGGGTTTGGAGAACTCACTAATGGCTAGGTGGCAGAGGAAAGAGCAGTCACCAGGATGACAGCCCGAGCTGTGTTCCCATGCTTTGAAACAGCCAGCTAAGAAGAAAATGTCTCAACACCCAGAGGGAGCTGAGGGCAGCTGTGCCCAAACAGTGCCTGGCCGTGGGTGGCCTGGGGCTGTTGGTGACCCTGGCCAGCCCTGCTCCTGGGTTGCTGGTCCTACATGCTACAGATTGTGTTTCTTTTTGTTTTGAAGAAAAATGAACTTCTGGGGTGGGATTTGCCCCCACTCAAGGGATTTGGACATTAATTTGTAATGGGGATTAAGAGTTCAAATCCCTTAAGCAGCTTTTGCAGCCCCATCCCTCATTCCCCTCACTGCCGAGACCCCCGGCCAGCCCCATTCAAGTGTGGACAGTGTCTGTGAAACCCCCACATCAGCAGGGCCCTGGGCACGGTGGCATTGGCATCACATCATCAAGGACCCCCTTGCTCTGCAGGAGATAGACATGGCTCTCCCTAGCCCCTAGAGGGAAGGCCCCAGGCAGCCTGGCCGGAGGTTTCACTGCCGGCTCCATCCCGACTCTGGGCACGGAGCATCCGCTGGGGCTGTGGCCAGGGCAGCAGGAAGGGCTTTTACCATCCAAAACTAACATGAGCTTTGGTAAAGGCTTTGACATCCCCTTAAACATCTCAAGGTCAGCTGTGCCCCTGGAGTGCACCCTTCCCAAAACCACAGGGCTCAGCCTCTGCCCCACTCCAGTGTAGGAGGCCTGTTGGGAACTGGGGTTTAAGGCTGGTCCCCCCAGCATCAGACACTCCTCAGGGCTGAGGAGCAAGTGCAATGTTTCCACTGCAAGACACTTCTATAAATAGACTGACACCATTTCTCTGCTTAATTACCATGGACTTTTAGGCTATTTTCACTGTATTTCAGTTCTGCATGTTGATTTCCTTATAACTTGCCCCTGGGAATATCTGTCATGGTTTAAAGAGCAGAGCTCACTGGAAGGCAAGGGACAGCTTCAACAGCCCAACATTCAGGACAATAAACCCAAGGAGAAGGATTGTCCTCCTGATGTGAATGGAGGGAAAGACTGTGGGTGTGCTGTTTCCAGCCGAAGACTGCTGACAGCACGTGGGATGCCCGGAATGCCATGGCAGGTAACAGAAATCTGCAGGAGGCAGCTGGCAGGGCTCCCTCTCTGGCAGGACCCTCAGCCCCAGGGCTTGGCCTCAGCAGGGTGTTAAGAGAGAGCATGGTCCCCAGGTGTGGGGTGCTGCATCCCTGGGATCCTCACCCCCTGCCTGGGAAAAGGGCTCCACACCACAGATGTATGTGGATCCCTTCCTGGATTCCTCCTAAGGGTCCTCTCCCCAGCTGGGAGATTTAGGGGAGAAGAGTGTGAACATTGGAGTATCCACCTTGGCCGTGCCCTGGTGACATGGCAGTTGAAGCACAGTGCAAGGGTGCAGTGCCCCTCTGCCTGGCATGATGCTTTTTGAGCCATTGGCATTGCCCCCTCCCTTGCTGAGGGCACAGAGGAGGTGGAGGATCCCAGTCTACCCTCAGGACACCCTTGGGCACTGGGGACTCCTCTTTCCAAGGGCTTTGGGACATGGGGTGAGGCAGAGGCAGCCCTGAGCCTGCTGCCAGACACAGCATGGCCTCTCCACTGGGTCACAGCGGGAGGAGGGTGCCCAGGTGCCTGGGAACCCCATCATCATCTGAGCCCCATTAGTGCCCATCTCCATGGGGATGGTGCTTGGTCACACTGTGGGCAGTCACAGCGGTTGGGGGAAACCAGGGCTGTCTTCAGGCCACAGCCCTTCTGCCTCTTCAGTATCACTAATCTCACTGCCAGGGTGGCAGCTGCTTTGCTCTCCCCTCCTCCTTTTCTTCACACTCCCAGTCACTCCCAGCAGGGATCCCCCCTTAGCCCAGAGTTTGCTGTTGGTCCCTGAAAAATACTGCAAGATGCTGGAAGCTGGGTCTTTCTCACATCTCCTTGTGTAATCCTGGGCCAGCAGCTCCCCACTGCCCCAGCTGCCTCCACCTCTCACAGCATTCCATCCCTCTCCATGAAGGAGGTCACTGCCACCCTGAACCACCCACAACCACCCAAGAAGCAAAGCTTGGCTTTGGAAGGGAGAGGGGAACGCTGCCCCCCTGCACACTTGCAGCCTGCTGCATCCCCATCCCCACTGGCAGCCAGGCTGCCAAGCCTCTGCTGCAGAAACTCCATGGGGTTCTGTGATGGCATCAGCCACTAAATAATCTGTCAGCTCTTTCAGATGAAGTGCGGTGGCCAGTGGCCAACAGGCTGGTGTGGAGCAGAGCCTGGTGAGTGGGGAGGGAATGTGCATCCACTGGGGAGATTTTCTGAGCCACTGGCCACTGTAAAATGTGCCAAACATCATATTAACACGGTGATAGATGTCTGCAGGCACATCAAACCAGCAAAACCCTCCTTGGCACACTGGGAAGCAAAGGCAGCAGCTGATTTGGATTTCCTCTGAAATAATGCAACTCCAGACAAGGACACACTTGAAAACCATGCAGTTGCCAAGGGCTTTTATCATAAAACCAAGGAATAATTAAGGTTGGAAAAAACCTCTAAGATCGATTCCAACCATTAACCCAGGCCTTCAAGTTTCACCACTAAACCATATACCCAAATGCCACATTGAGCATGTGTATCGGTTTGGCATGAATGGTAGAAAAACCAATCGGTGATCTGCTTTGGAACTGACAGCCAAGTTGGCCAAGCAGGTAAAAAGTGTACACCCCTGGGACACACCGCTTCAATACAGGAATCTTGGGACATTCCCCCCCTTTTCGACAGATCCGGCCGAGGTAACATCGCGGCCGGGCCGGTGGGCCCAGGCCCAGGGCCCCGCTGGCCCCGGGAGTCGGGCTGGGGG
>WBMY01014132.1:290039-316634 GCA_013397315.1 Donacobius atricapilla
TGAAGCTGTGCATCTTTAAAAGGTGAAACCCCATATTTAAGTCCACAACCCTTATGCAGCCATATGAAAGGCTACATTCGGGAACCTCACAGATGCAGAGTCGGGCGAGCTGCGTTTGTGGGAACTGGAACCACAAACAGACTGTGTCTCTTGTGGAAAGTTACCAGAAGAATCAGGAGGGACTTGTCTCTCTCAAAAGACTGAATGAAAGACTATTTTATTAAGTGCTACTGACTTAAGAGTTCTGATGTTTTGTCTCTTTGCATTGTTTCGTGGAAAAGTAGATTGTTGCTAGGGAGGAGGGGGGTGTCTTTAAAAAGGTTTCATGGTTGTTGGGTTTTTTTGTTTACCCTTTAGAGTATGTTAATAAATCTAACTGTTTCTATTTTTAAGTTGAGCCTGTTTTGCCTTTCTTTTAATCCTATTCCACTAAAAATGAAAGTTAGATCCCCACACTACGTTTCACAAAACAAATTCCGCGGATGTGATAACCACTACATTTTTGGTGTTTCTGCCCGGTTGTGAATTTTAACCCATTACAGCATGTAGGGCCAAAGACAGTGCAGTTAAAACCGTGCCCAGCCACCAGCCATCTGGAAAGCTCTCACTTATGTCACATCCAGCATGTGTCAATGCACTGTGAGGTGGGAACAGCTGTGATGTTCTCCAGTCTGACCCAGGGCCACGTGGAGGGGATGGTCAGCACAGAGAAAAGTAGCAGTTCCAGCATTCATTTGTGGGTGAAGCCTCCCATGGCAATGCTGGGAATGAAAATCCCACAGCAGCCAAACCCTGGGCTCACCAATGAGTTGGCAGCCAAACAAGCCAGGCACATCAGGCTCTTCTATCTAAGAAATGTTCCAGATGTTCATATCTCTGCTTTGTGTTGTGCTCTGCCAAACCTCCCTCCCTGGGGGGAGGAGAAATGCAGGGGAGGGCAGCTCTTTGTGGTTTGCATAAGCTTCTACCCCTCTGTCTGAACAGGAAATCAGTGAATTTTGGAAGTTACGTCAATGCTGCCCAGGGAAATTCTGAGTTTGGTTAAGGGCAGTGAAAGTCCTCAGCTGGGGTGGCAGCAATGGACTCTGCTCAAGGCGGCCTCGTGAGGTTCCCACAACCCTCCAGGGAGCATCCCCCCCTCCCACTCCCACTCTCAGGAAAGAGTCAGCTTCCTTCACTTCCCTTCCTTTTGCTGTTTGCTGATGAATTGCTCCTGGATCCTTAAGACACTTCCATGAGTTCTGGACTAAGGGCTGGAGTTTCTGCAGCACTTCCCCACTGCTAAGGAGACTCCACATCAAAAACCACCTCCTGTTAGGGTCAGTTCCTTTGGTCTTGGGAGATACTCCTTCCCTTGGGGATGTCAGAAAGGGGGGATCCACTGGGGCAGGGCTGAAGACCCCTCTTCCCACTTGGGATGGGATAAGCTGCTCACACCAGGACACCAGGGATGCACCAGAAGTGTGCAATGCACCTGGTTCTTTGCAATACATTACTGGAAAGTCCAAGGTGGACAATGCTAAAATGAAGCATCATCTCCCATGGAATACTCCTGACTGCCAAGGACTTACAGCTGCCTGTGGAAGACCCTGGATTTTGCGGGCTGCATGGAGGGACAGTGCTCCCCACACAGTGCAGTCATGTCTGGCCAACAGGAGAGTAGGATTCTGCCAAGGGTTTTGAAAGCACAAGGCATCAGAGTAACTACTAACACCCAGGATCAGCAGCTCACACCCAGGACCAACACCAAATGCACATCCCTATTACCAGGACTTAGGATCAATACCCAGTGCCATTGCCAGTACCGGCCCTCAGTACAAGCCGCAGCACCCAATGCTGACTCCCAGCATCAAAGTGCTGATGTTCAACACCATCCCCAGCACAAACACCCCATACCAGCACCAGTGCATGAGGCACTGGTGTCCCAGATTTTAGTCCAATGAAACCAGTTTAGGGTCTGACCCATTCATGCACAGACTTTCCCAGTTTCTCAACCCTGACAGAGAAGAAGGAATTCATTCAATCCATAAGGAAGGGAAAGGGGCTGGGGGTGGGCAGGAGTCCCCCAGTTGCCTGGGGCTGGGGAGGGCTAAGGCATCTCCTGCACGTGGCACAAAGAGCCACAAGAGCTGCTCCCCCCAAACATGCTGAACACCTCCTCCCACGCCTGCGCCGGCTGCCTGGACAGGGTCTCCAGAGGAGCCGAGTTCGCGCAACAACCCTTCTTCCAGGCACTCATGCTGCTGCCTTCAGAGCTTTATGAATATTGTAGCAAGGCCGTTCCTTTCATCTCTGCTTCTTTCCAGGGAGTCCCAAACCTTCTGCACATGCATTTCCACCTCACTATTCCTCTTAATTATTTAAATTTGCCTTCCCGAAAGCAGAGCCCTTCCATTATCACTCCTTCCTCTGAAGCGCATGTGGAATTTGGGGACTTGCAAATCCACTTTATTTCTTCACATTCGTGCAGAGCAGGTTTCCTCAGGCTCTCGTCCCTGCTTCCTTCCAGCCTGGCCCCAGGCCACCCTCACAGAAGCCTCATCCACTGAAACCTCACAGGCAAGGCAGAGCATAGCAGCTTTTTACTGGGGTCCTGAGTGCTGAGGATCTTCCCCACATGACTTTGAACATTTCCATGGCTCT
Source organism: Donacobius atricapilla (assembly GCA_013397315.1). NCBI lineage: Eukaryota > Metazoa > Chordata > Aves > Passeriformes > Mimidae > Donacobius > Donacobius atricapilla. The sequence goes on from WBMY01014132.1 coordinate 292,683, forward strand.
CCTTGATGGTCCTCCCCCTGTGTGCAGGACCAGATGTCCCTGCACTGCAGCTGACATGGCTCATCCTAGCAAAATCCCTCACTGCTCCATGCCCAGCCTCAGCAAAGCTGAAAGCACCTGCTAGAGCTCCCTGCAGGGCAGATCCCCTCCCTGCCCCTCTAATGAGACATACTCATTAGTTAATTGCCTTTTAACATAAGAATGCCAAGCCCAGCTCCCAAAATATTTAAAGTTAAAACCTGGTGGCTCAAATGCTGTTGGAGAAATGCAGTTTTCAATAAAATAGATCTACATTAACACCTTCTCTGTCTACTTTGGAAAGGTGGAAGCTGCATTTGAGCACCACCACGTGTCTCTTCCTGCTGGCCAAGCTCTCAACTCTCCATGCTGTTGGGATCCAGCCACAGCTGAAAAAGGAGGGTCTGGTGGAGCTTTGGGGGTGCTGGCAGGACACAGGACCTGGGGAAGGAGGTGACTCAGACAGCTTTGACACATCTCGATCTCCTGTCATGCCTGAACCTGCTGTGTGCTCAACAGGCAGGGTTTGTGCCTGCAGCAGCCCTGCCTGTGCTGCGCTGTGCTTGGGTGTGAGCAATGTGACCAGAACATTTGCTGGAGCAAGAGACCCCTGGCCACTGCTCTTTTTCCCCATCCTGCTATTGGTGTGCCATTCTCTGGCTATCTCATACCCTAAGGGTCTCTTGTTTTGGCTCATCCTCCCTGAGGCCACTGTGGGAGGATTGGGGACTGAAAGGGACAAGGTAAGGAGGTGCAGTGTGTCCCTCATGGACACCTGGTCACCTCCACCAGCTGTGCACTATTCCTGGTACTCTTACTGTTCATGGTACCCAGCTGCAGACTGGAAATGGGGTGGGGGCTCCAAGGGGACACTGGTGTGGAGGGGCTGTCAGAGCCCCCAGCCTCCAACACCACCAGCAGCATCACCTGAGCAGGGAGACCCCACTCTGAGCAGCTCCCAGCTTCATAACCCTCCAAAATACTCTAACAGAGGTGCATGCAACTCCTCTAGGGCTGTGGCAGCAATGTCCTGGATGGACATTCAAAACTGTCGCTGTGGCATCGCTGACTGATGACCCTGTGGCACCAGCCATGGGGGTCCATCCCTTCGCCACCACCCTGACTTGGGTGGTGGCCGGTCCCCAGCAGTGGGACCCCTCGCCTGTTGTGGCCAGGCCAGCATTCGCCTCCATGCGTCACTCCCTGAATTAATCATCAGCCTCACTCTGTGCTCGATTCCTCACTTAAAAAGATTTTTACACATTAAAAATTCACAGCACTAAATGATTGATGGCAAAGGCCCCCTGCACCCCAAGGAAGAGCTCAGGCTGCTCCAGCTTCACTTTCCACCAGGACTCCAGCACGTCCTTGTCCCCACCCATCCCCTGTGCTGCACTGGGCATCATCTCGTGAAAAAAGCCTGGCAGTGACTCCCCCAAAAAGGCACCATTAGCTCTCTAGAGCTGCTGTTGGTCTGCGGAAGGTATTTTAGGTGGTGGAGCATCTCCAGGGCCTGTTGTGGCCATCACCAGTGGTAACAGGACACTCTGCTCCTGTCTGGGGTCTTGGGAGGGTCTTGGGGGGGCTGTTTGCCAGCCTGAGCAGCACAGAGGAGGGCTGCAGGCTTGAATGAGAGCTGCAATGGAGGTCTCCTGTTCTCTCCTTCTGTGACTCCATCTCTCCATGTAATCCCAAGCCATGGTAGGGGTTTGGGATCAGCCATTGAGGGGCTGCATAGGTCAGCGGGGGAAAGAAAAAACCTTTGTGCTGACCTGGGCCGTGTGGGCTCTTGTCCGTTCTGTCACTGTCCCCAGCAGTAACAAACTCTTGCCTACACCTCCCCAGAGCCTTGCTGCTTCCTGGTCCCAGCCAGCACCCACACCTCAGGTACCTGCCCCTGACACCCTCCAGCACACACCCACAGCACCGACCTCCTAAACTCATCCCATAAACCCATCCCATAAACCCAACCCATAAACCCAACCCTCGTTCCCGGGCCGGCAGCGCCCCCTGCCGGTCGGAGCGGGGCTGGCACGAGGGAACGGGATTGGGACGGGGCCGGGACGGGGCTTGGGGAGCGCTGAGCCGGAGCTGAGAGTTCGGGGCCACGGCCACCCTGTCACCCCCTCACGCCATCACTCTATCGTCCCATCACCGTGCCAGTGCCTCACCTTGCCACCCCCCACCTTGTCAACCTGTCACCCCACCACGGCTGCTCCCGCAGGCAGGTGTGACTTGCTCCCAAAGTTCCCACGGACCCAGCCCCAGAGGTTCACTCTGGGCAGACCCCGACGTGCTGCCCACCTCAGCAGCGAGCCCGGCACCTCTCTCTGCTGTCCCGCAGCCCCAGCTGTGCCGTGGTGCCCTGCTCCCCAGCCCAGCCACCACTGCCTCCACTCCCCTCTGCCCGCTGGGTCTTGGGGTCCTTTGACCGCCCTGCGGCATCGCCCTCCTGTTCAGAGCTCGATGGGCTGCACCAGCCACAGACCCAGCGCTCGGTGCTTGGGTCACCACTTCCTAGAACCCTCATCTGCCTGGAGGGACATTTCCTTTCGCACTCCCCCTACGCCCTGCTCGACCTCGCCACCCAGGGCCTGTGTTGCACCCCTCAAACACACACTGACTCATTAACAACTGTCCCTCATTTCAGGTGTCTCTCCTTCTCTCAGACAAGGCGTGTCTGGAGCAGTGCCACGGGGTCGGAGCAGCTCTTCTCCCACCCACAGTGCCCCAGATGTCCCCAGGTGCCAGTAGCGCCCCAGGTGCTCCCTGCCGCATGTCCCGTGGCTGGGGAGGGCGGGTGAACCACGCCGTTCCTCTTTTCTTCCCCGAGGGAGAAGACGCAGGTTCCACACGCCTGGCTGTTCCCCACGGGGCTGTCCCTGTCCCCGCAGTGTAGGTGGGCTCCGACCTGCAAGTTCAGAGGTACCACCTACACTGTGCAGCAACTGCCAGAAAAAAAACCTCCCGTAGATCGGACACTTGCCAGCTTCTCTCTGGGCACTGGCAAAGAACGAACCAGCTGGATGTTGGCACCGGGAGTCTGAACACGCTGAGGCTACTGAACTCTGGTAGGAGGGAGCTCCTGGAAGTGGTGGCGATAGATCCACACTTGGGGAGCGTGCTCCTGTCCTGCAGATGGAGTGGGAAGTTCCCAGGGGCGATCCAACAGCCGAAAGCAATGGCAGAAGGGCTGCCCAGAGGAGGATTCAGGCTCCGACCCGCCCCGGAGGCGGGCAGAGGAAAAGTCGCTCTGCTCGGCCCCGCTCCACAGCTGCCGGCTCAAAGGGCTGATTGTCTGCCGGCAGCAGATGTGCCGCTTCGGGCGGCGGCACAGAGAGGCTTTTCTGCTCTCCTCAATGACGGATCTGTGCCATTCCCGTCGGGAAGGTCCCGCTGCGTGGCCCGGCCCTCGCCAGATCCCCGGCAGCCGGGAACCTGCCGGCCGCGGGGCGCCGGCCGGAGAAGGGCTCTCTGTGTGCCGGACACGAGCGGCCTTTCCCAATTCCGCTGGAAATGTCAAAAGGGAGTCGGACGCCGTAAGCCCGAGGGCTCTGTGGCGGGGGAAGTGAAGCTGGGGCAGGGGGAGTGGAGACCTGAAAACAGCTGGAAATAACTCCCCCGGGAAAAACTGAATTTGGCTCTGCAGGGCAGAGGAACATTGCTGGGCAGGAAATTCCTTCATTATCTTAAGGACTCAGCTGGCATCTCTGCTGGGTGCTAGAGGGCAGAGAGCACAGAAGCAGAATGGATTTGGGGGCTAGTTTGTGCTTACGGTGTACAGCCAGCCCCATCCTGCTCTGCAGGGTGAAGGGTCAAGCTGGAAGTCAGTGGGTGAAGCTGAGATGGCAACATCCTTGTCCCCACGCACGCCAGTGTCCTTGCCTATCACCAGGGGCTAGGGATCTCAGGGCTGCTGCCCCTGGGCAAGGGCATTTCCCACCGAGGACAGAGCTGCAGCTGGGACCCCACCCTACGGCGGGACCGAGGTGACCGGAATTCATTGGGGCGGGTGTCCTCCTTTCCAGGAGTCACCACTTTTGGCGACAATCAGTTTGGGCTCCTATTTCAAAACCCATTTTATAGCCTGCTGGCTACAGAAGGACATGAGGGCCCAGAGCCCCAAAAGTAAAATGGCCATTTTGAAGGAGTGTCATTTTTCAGCCAAGATCACGGATTTTCAAGGCAACCCAGGCTGCAAATCCTCCATGCCCAGCATGTACCGGAATGTGCCAGACGCGGGAGCATCCCACTGATGGGTCTCACTGAACGTTGGGGTGTGTTTAGAGCCACGTAACAGCAGGACATGCCGGCCGTTGGGCAGGTCCCGCTGGTGCTGCCGGCGGGGCTGGCCCGTGGCCAAAGCAAGCCCCAGCTGCGGAAAGCCCGCACGGCATTTCCCTCAGCACTGATAAGGCTGCAATAGCAGCCACAAAAAAAAAATCTCTCCTGGCCTTTCCCGCGCTAGCCAAGTGCTGTGCCAAGCACATCAAGGATTGCCCGAGATAAAAGCCCGCGCCTGCTGTGCACACAGGCACAAAATGTCACCGGTGGCCGGCTAGATCAGAGGGGACACAGGGTGGGGAACAGGGGACGAGGGCACCCTGCACCTGGACTAGGGCTGGTCTTGCAGGGCTGTGCTGGGGACAAGAGGACACCCTGGGTCACATACCTCAGTGGAACATAGCAAGAGCATGGAGCAGGAGATCCCCAGGGAAAAGGTGTCATTGAGGGTGGTCTGTGTTTGATGCAGGTGCCACAGCATAGCCCTAACCTGCATTCAAGGGGATCTCCAGGAGGTGATGGGTGGTGGCAAATGGCAAGTCAGGAGGCTTTGGGCAAGGAGTCTGTGTGGTGGTTGTCCTGCTGTCGGGGTTTGGCTTCCCCCAGTGGCTTCAGCCTCCATGCAAGCCCCTTTCCTACCAGCTCAGCTGGGTCTGAGCACCATGTGTGCATCCACAGCTCCTCAGGGACCCTTCCCCATATCCCACAGTACTGGACAAGTGGCTCCAGCTCCACTCCTGCACTCTATTTTTTGCTGCAGCATCTCAGGGACGAAGGATCTGAGCAGAAGAGATGACGAGAGGAAATGAGCTTTCTGTTCACTCCCAAACCTGCAGGCAGAAAACAAGGACATCCTGCTGGGGTGGCTGGGCAGGGGCACTGTGCCTGTGGGGAGGGCAGTGTGCTGGGCTGGGATGTTGCTGGTATTAACACCCTTTCCTACAGAGACTGGGTCAGACAGAGCCTCACAGCTTTTGCTTCTGGTCCCACGCCGTGCCCATCCTGGCCAGTTCAGGGGGCCATGGAGGGGGTGGTGGAGCCAGGAGCCAAGCTCAGGCAGGCTTGGTGGAGCTGAAGCAATCAGAGATGAACTCAGGCAACCAGGAGAGAGCTGGAGTGCATCTGATCATCTGTTTCCCCGGTGTACCCTGAGCACGCACTGCTCCTCCCTGCCATGGGCCACCACTGGCCAGTCTGGTCACCCAGGACTTCGGAGCCCACTGCCTCAGAAAGGACCAAGGTGCTCAGGGCTGCAAGATCCTGCTGCCCATGGAGGAGACCAGGGTGCCCAGGGGTCAGGATCTCACTACCCAGGGAACAAACAGAGTCATCCAGGGCCGCAGCAAGTGCAATGGCTCGTGCTGCAGCACGTGGGGCTGCAGCCCTTTCCCACCAGCATCTACAGCAGCATTTCTCTGGGTCTTTCCATCCAGGAGCCATCTGAATGACACAAAATGACACTGAATGCCTGCTCATAGCCCACCAAAAGCCTGGACAAGCTTTGTGTATTTTCTCACGCACCAGTACCACCCAGTTCCTATGCTGTGTGCAGAGGGACAGGGATACAGCCTGTTCTGTCAGTCTGCAGTCACCTTCAGCTCCTGGGGCTCTCTTCCCAGCACACTGTGGAGAAGCACCTAACTATACTGGTGTGAGTCACAACACATGCACACAGACATACACACTGCCCTGATGGGAAAAGAGGCACGATCACATTCACAGTCCCAGTAGGGACTGGCAGAGAAAAAAGAACTGGATTCACAGGGAAAGTAATTTTTTGAGACCTTCTTCTGTACCAAAAAAGCTTTTAAATAGATCTGATTCTATGAAAACTCATCAGCTCCTGGAGCTTTTTGTTCAAATGGACACTCTTATGAGGGTCAGGGCTGATTTCAATGGTCACTATGAAGGAACAGCTGTGCCAGACCCAAAAATAATGCCATGAAATTCAGCAGAGCCTCAGATAGCTGAATGACAACACTCCACCACCAGGAAATCACCAAGGTTTTTTTGGCAGAACTGCTCCCACAAGAGGAACAAAAGCCCGGCTAACCCTCCCCATCCCTCCATGCAGGGTTATGGGAGAGATGCTGAATACAAAAGCTTGGTCCCATACTGTGCATGCCTCTGGTCCTTACCTGTAGCCTTTCCTAGACTGAGCATCTGGGCATCTTTCACCCACACAGGCACCAGTCGTAACACCCACAAACTCACAGCTACACTTTGGTTAACACAGACCTTGGCACAGGTGTGGGTGCAGCCACTGCCATTTGTCTCCAAGCCTGGGTTCAGCTACACCTGCTGGGCACCGCCAGCCTGGGGGGGCAGGTGCCACAGCTTGGACTAGTCCTGGCTCAGCATCCCTGGTGTGGGGTGAAGTCGCTGCACCGGTTGCCAGACGAGTCCTCAGAAGCACTTTGCTCCATGTAATCTGCTTCTGGATGCAGATGGGATTTACATGGGGTGTGAACACCAACCAGCTCAGGTGAGTTCTCTGGCCATGGCCTCATATTTGAGTCCCATAGTTTCTGCAGAAAACAATGAATATTAGAAACGAGGGCTGTCCCTTGGGTTTGATTCTTCTCAGTGAACAGATCTTAAAGCCAGAGGAGTCTGATCCCTGCAGGGAGCAATGCAATCCTGCTTGCTCAAAGGCTGCTGGTGAGTCTCAGCCTGGAAATATCTCTGAGCTGCCACAGTTTTGTGATCCAGCATCACATTCATACCAGGGCTGTATTTCTTTGGTGGTGCTGTATGGTTCGTAGTCTCCCCACTCTTCCACAGCTCAGCCCCTGTGCTGGAGTGGCAGCAGTTACATGGGGGTCTGGCACCCACAGAGCTGCAGTGACATAACTTTCCCAAGCTCATGTTTCCTCAACTCCTCCTTTGCAGTTTCTTTCCCTTTGCAGGGAAATTGCAGAATTGCTGCCTGGAGGTGGGTGACATTTTCTTGGATGTCCAAGAGCAGGAGTGAGAAACTTGGATGTGGGCCCATCATGAAACTCTGAGCCAGGATGCAGGGCATGAGCTCCACAGCACAGCTGAGCACCACTGGGACTTGGCTCGTCACCCCAGACTTCACCTTTCCTGACCTGGGAAGGTAAAGCTGCACGGACAGAGAAGGTAAAGCTGCACGGTGCAGAGGACCCAAGGGATTTCTTCTTGAAGCAGTCAGTGAATCGGCAAGAGCGGTGCTATTTGAGACCTGCTTTGGGGACCAACTGAGGGCATGAAATCACCAAGTTCATTACCACAGGATGCTGGGAAGGCCAAGTATGCAAATGGATTGGAGAGGGAAAAGGTCTGTCAGTGGAGGTAGATTCATTAGAGCTATTAAGGTACTTCCGTCCGGATGCAAAACCTTTCCCAGGAAGTCCCCAAACTGCCTGCCAGCAGCTGGGAGGGACGTCGGGAATCACATCTTGTTTCTCCTGCTCCTCCCGTGAGTAGTGTTACAGAAGAGCCAGATATGGAAAAATACCCGTGAAGTTCAGAGCTGAAAAGGAAAGGAAAATAAGCAAAAAATCGTTGCTGAGGGTTTCAGCGATGAAAGGGCCTGGAGCAGTGAGTGAGGGCAAGCTCTAAGGTGGGCAATGCCCGGGGTCCTTACAGGATGGGGGAAGAGTCCAGAGCTCGCAGCTCAGCGTGCAGCGCGGGAAGCAGGCAGGGAAGAAAGCTGGCAAGAAAAGGAGACAAACAGCCGCTGCTGGGACAGGGAGGGCTGCCAGGAACCCGGCGGGGCCAGGCCCGGGGAGCCCAGCCAGGGCCTGAGGCACACCGCTCCCGGCCATGGGTAGGAGGAGGGCAAGATGTGCGGGGGCGGCTGTGCTGGGGGAAGCACGGTGGTGCAGGGAGCTGGACCCCAGGCACCCGCCGGGCCCCGGCCGGCAGCGGGGTTAAGCTCAGGGCAGGGGGTACCCCAGCATCGGGGTGATGTGGGCAGGGGATCCCCCTTTCTGCAGGGTGGGCATCCCCGATGTGGACAGGTCAGGGAGAACCCCGTCCCCAGGGTGACTGGAGTAGGGGCACCCCATCCCCAGGGTAATCATCTTGAGGTGACAAGGGTAGGGGACACCCCTCCCCGCAGGTGACAGGAACGGGGCACATCCCACCCCGGGCGGCCACGGGGACAGCGATGTCCCCTCCCCAGGGGGAGAGGGGGCTAGCGGGGATGCCGCGGGGCGAGCGGCCGGGGGCGGGACCCGTCCCGTCGGNGGGACGGTCTGTCGCCCCGACGTGCGGGTGCCTGATGCCTCCTGGCGCCCCGGGGCGCTGGGGATCCCCCAAGAGTGCCTGGAATCCGTAAGGTTGGGGATGCTGGTGGACTCCCAGGGAGCTGGGGACCTGCAGGGCTGGGGGTTCTGGGACTCCCTGGGGACCTATTCGGGCTGCGTGTGCTGTGGGTTCCCCGGGTGGTGGGACATGGCATCCCAGGCTGCTGCAGGCCCCTTTGGAGTGCTGAAGGGCAGAGGGGCGTTGCAGGGTTTGGGGTGCTCCTGCGTGCACATGGAGATCCCACCATGGGGTTGTGCATGGCGCTGTGTGTGTACCCTGGCTGTACCTGGGCTCCCCGGGTGTAAATTTAGTTGCATCTCTGAGTCCGTCCTCTCAAACAGAACAAGCACAGGCCATCGCTGCTGATGCCCTGTGTTGTCAGCAGCCCCGAGGGAATCGGGAGGTGTTGGTGGAAGGTGCTGGTGGGCAGGTGTGGTGAGGGTGTGAGGAGATGGGTTGATATTCTCTAGTGAAGCTGTAGGGAGCCTATAGCCCTAAAGGTGTGAGGGGGCTGCTAGAGCTGATCTCCATGTGGCTAAGTCTGTGTGTGGACTCTACACCTGCCGTATGTGAGCTCAGGGAGGTCCCTGAGGGGCTGGAGCGGATGCAGAGCCTGGACAGCCCCTTTAGCTTCCCAGCCAGCTGGGCCATCGATGACAACTCCAGAAATAACAGTCCAACCCTGAAATTAGGCTGTTAGATGATCAAAGCATTTCCCTTCCTCTCCCTGGGTCAGCACTGTGCACCCACCCACCTGGATCCAGCTCCTCCAGGAGCAGCTCCAGCATAGACAGCATGGCCAAGGTGGCCTGGGCAATAGGCACAGGCTTACCCATACAGCTCCTGGCAGCAAGGGACAGGGACAGGAAGGTGTCATGAGCCCTGGGTACCTCCTGCTGAATCCAGCCACAGTGCTGGCAGGTAACATTGCAGGTGACAAGTATGTGTGACAGCTGGCCATGTGCAAGGAGCCCGAATCCTGGCAGGTTGCTGGCAGTGGAGGAAGCCGCGTGCTTGCTCAGTGGTTTCCTTGTAACTTTGGAACAGCCTCAGTTTCAGGCTTCAGGGCTTATCGCCTGCATAGCTACGAGGGAAGCATGCCTGGCTGAGATAAATCAAGTTGTGCTGGCCAGGGCTGCTCTGGACTCTGTTCTTCTCACATTCCTCATGACCTCAGAATTTTGGCTCAGGAGGAGAGCCAAGGAGAACCCTCCCTGTGTCCAGCCCCAGCCCTGTCAGTGGAGCAGCTCGGGCTGCACTGTATTGGGTGGTTGAACGGGGCTGAGGGCTGCTACAGCTGTGCCCCTGGGGAGGGAAAGGGCCCAAAGGTGTCGAGCTTTCCAAACAGCTTCCCCACACCTCTCCTCTGCCAGTCCAGGAGCTTGGGAACCCCATGGGGAAATCAACCCATGAGACCAGGGGTCCCAAGGTGCTGCCTGCACTGAGCTGTGCCAAGGTACCCAGCCTCCCTCATCCCAGACATGACTTCTTATTGTAATTGAGCAGAGCAGCTCCAGTTTTGGCCCCAAGTTTCCCATGTTAGCATTGTTACAACAGCACAAGGGGAAAATACAGGTGTGAGCTCAGGCAAAGCATAGCCCTACCTCCACAGGGGTCTTGGGTGCCTGTGCATCCTCCTCCTCTTCCCCTTGCTGCCAAGCGTCCCTGCCAGTCCTTTGCTTGAACCATCCTGGTTTTCTGTTGAAACACCAGTGCTAGAAACAACACTTTCATTACTTCCAAAGAGAGCTGGGATTATGTAAGGCCTCTCCCCAGGGGTCCATTTGCCCAGCCCCTTCAGCAACCTACACCAGTGCCCAAGGAAGCAGCTGAAGCTGCTGAAAATCAGCCTTTGGCACCAAAGTGGCTGGTACAATTGGCTCCAGCAAGACATCAGCCCAGATGGAGGGCTGAAGTGGTGCCATGGTTGTGACTGCCAGGTCCGGCTGGTGCTGACAGTGGCTGGGCCATGGGTGTGGGGCTCAACCTGTTGCACACTGGGATCATCTGCTCCCACTTGTCCAATCCAGCCCCACACCCCTTCCCCAGCCCAGGGACAGTTTGCACAGCCTGAGGAGCCTGGGGGGTGATCGCACCTTGCAGGAGGGTTTGAACATCATGGGGTCCCTGGGGCCACTTGGACATGGTTGGAAGCTGGCAGGTCCCTCCCATCACCTTTTTTGGAGCTGGGTGAAGACTGAAACTCCTGCCCTGGTCCAGCCGATCCTGTCAGACCAAAAGAAATGGGGTCTGGAGGCAGTGGGAGGATTGTCCCCCACAGTCGGGATGTAGCTGCTGATCTTGGCTGAAGGGGCCATAGGAGGTGGCAGGTGACAAGCAGCTTGTCCCCAGCTCAGTGGAGGGGACAGCAGTGCAGTGCTGGTGCATAGGGCATCTTTGCTGCTGGAGTGGTGTGGGAGGTCTCCAGGCCTCAGCAGAGGAGGCTTTTCCTGTCCCCAGGCAGGACAATACCCCGGACGGGCAGCGGAAGGGAGCTGCCGGCCACTTCCCCCCCGAGGAAACGCACCCGCTGGCTCTGGCTCCTGTTGCTCTCTCTTCCTCTTTGATTTACAACGTGTGTGGAGCCCAGCGGGAAGTTTGTCCTGGCCCCAGCACTGTTTCATTACCTGCAGCAAGGGCCATGCAGAGGAGGAAGCCAAACTCTTCCCAGGGTGGGAGGGATTAGACGAAGTGGGGGATGTGTGGACCCTCTTGGGCATGAAGCCCGCAGTTTGGGAATGGTGGATGCCAGCATGGAGCCAGGATGCTCCCAGGGGAGGTGGAGTGGGGGCCCACTCAAAGGTGGGATGATTCCAAGGGAGGTGGAACTTGGGGATGTGCATCACTTGTGGGTGGGTTGGCAGAGGTGTGAGAGAGCCCCAGAATCCATCCTGGTGACTAGTGGGAAGTGTTTTATCTCTGCCCAGTTGGACTCAGCCCCCAACCCTGTGCACTGGGCTGGGGGTGGGAGACTGCCGTGGTGCCCGTCCCGAGCCTGGCCTGGCGCTGCCACGGCTGCTCTGCTGGCTCCAGGGGGTCAGGGCAAGCCGAGGGCTGGCAGCTGCAGCGCTGGGGCTGGGGAGTGGCTGCAGCGCCGGGGCGAGGGGCGGATGTGGGTGTTTCTGTGCAGCCAAGGCCAGATCCTGCGCCATTCCCTGGGCAGCGCTGAGCCTCAGCTTCCCTGAGGGCTGTGCCCAAGCCACCATTCCTCTGTGGCATTCCTCCTCCCCTGCTTTCTTCTGAAAATCGCCCAGTGCCAAATGCTTTGCCCACCAACAGCTGCTCAGCCCCATGGCCACCTGTGCCTCATGGACAGAGCCATCAGAACCCTGATGCCATGCACAGCACCAATGGGTGCTCCAAGGTGCTGTTGTCCCATGCTGCTCCTGCCAGGAGCACCTCACACCTGGGCCCCAGCATCCAGATGCTGCCAGATGTTGCAGCAGGTCCCAGCTCAGTGCTCACAGCTGGTGGCACCCCCAGCCGTGAGCTCACTTCTGGACTACAGCCGTATCCTGTTGGCTCTCCTCCAGTGTGTCCATACCCGGCTCTTGGGAAAACCAGGCTCCCATTTCATTCTCCTCTGCCTTATCCCACATTATGGACAAGGAAAAGCAGTCAGGTCTCTCCTGGTGGTCATCAGCCCCTTCAGGACACTCCTGAGGCCTTGTGAGGCACCCTGGGTGGCAAAAAGGGGCATCACACCCAGCACTGAGAAGTGCTGGCAGCTCCCTGCAGTCATGTGGCTTTGCCAAAGCATTGGTTCCCTTTATCCAAAGCAATTCACACTCAGTATTGCACCTGTACAGGTTTCAGCCTCTTTTTTTTTCTGGCCTGCTCCCACTCTGTGGCCAAGCTCCAACTCATGACCCTCAGAGCTGGCAGCATGGCCATCCCAGCTGAGCTGTGGAACATTCCTTAAATGTACAAACAATCCTAGCCCCACAGGCAGCACTGTGCTCGCCTGGCCACTGGCTGCGGTGTCAGCCCTGGACTGAGGGAGGCCAGGGGACCTGGCAGATGGCAGGGTCAACCACAGGGCACTGTCCAGGAAGGGGTCAAGGCTGTGTGGCTGCTTGGGGCTCACCAGCCCTGGGGTCACAGGGTTTGGCTGAATGTGGTCTCGTTGTTGCAGGTTGATGGTCCTCTGATCAGCAGCATTCCAGGAAGAAGATGGCTCAGCCAGCACCCCTGAACCAGAACCTCCCAGGTAAAGAGACCAGGGTTGTCACCAGGTACTGACAGTGAGGGGGTGCAAGGGGGGTGGCAAGGCTGAGCTGTCCCATCCCATCCCAATGGAGTTCCTCACTCCAGCACCAACCCTGACATGGACTGGGTGCCCAGTGATACCCTATGGCACCGAGGGTGCTGGAGACAGACACATTGCACATTAGGGAGGAGAGGGGTCTGCAGGCTGTAAATTCCAGTATAACCCTGTTGGGAAAGCCATCCTGTCTCCACCAGGTTCCTGCCTAACTGTCCCTGCTCCTCTTGCAGATCTTGGGGGCCCATTCTTGTACCGGGACCAGGACGATGGAGAGAAGAGCTCATATTCCGTGGAAACCCCTTATGGCTTCCTGCTGGACCTTGATTTCCTGAAATATGTTGATGATATTGAAAGTGGCCAAACACTCAAGAAAGTGCCACTGCCTCGCAGGGTGAAAGGGTCCCGTCCACCGCCCAGCACCCTGCGCAGCCCCAGCAGCCACACCAGTGCATGGACCTCCACCGAGTCCCTCACCTCCACGGCCAGCGAGGAGGGCAGGACTGCGCTGCTGCTGTCTCCGCACAGCCGAGCACCACTGGAGCCTGCGAGCAAGCCAACTTCCCACCCCATCTCACCGCCGCCAGTACGGCTGCCCCCACCTCCCACCCGCAAGTGCCTCGTGCCAAACCCACGGGTGGAGAAGACCTTGCTGGAGACAAGCAGGAGGCTGGAGCAGGAGCAGGGCCGTTTGCAGGATATTGGTGGTCCCTCCCACATTGGCCTGCCAGGTGCCCTGGGCCAGCCACTGCACTGGATGCCGGTGGGCACCGAGGGCCAGGCGGGCTGGGGCCGTGTGAGCCCTGGCAGCTCGGGGCGCAGCACTCCAGCTGCAGGGCTCAGCACGGCCCCGCTGCAGCACGTGCGGGAGCAGATGGCTGCAGCCCTGCGTCAGCTCCGGGACCTGGAGGAGCAGGTGAAAACCATCCCACTCCTGGAGATGCAGATCTGCGAGTTGAAGACAGAGAAAGCAAAGTTGCTGGAGAAGCTGTCAGCAGAGCCTGGCGAGGCATTGTATCACCCCTCTGGCTCCGAGGCGGGGGCAGGGGCTGAGGAGGTGCCCCGCACAGGGCCAGAGTGCGAAGCAGAGCCAGCAAAGGGGCGAACGAGCAAAATTGCAGAGCTGAGGAAGTTGACAGAGAAGCTGGCTGTGCCAGAGCGGAGCATCAGGGCTTGGCCGAGCAAGAGCCCCAAGGTGGCTGAGAGGCCGTGCTGCTCTGTGGCAGTGGGTGAGGACCGGGCCATGACAGATGCCGTCTTCTACTACCGGTCGCAGCAGGAGAGTGGGGACACACCAGACAGCAGCACTCTGGGACGCAGGGATGTGGCTGTCTGGGTGCTGGAGTCTTCGCTGGGGCTGGCCACTGAGGCGGAGCGGGAGCTGGAGCTGCTGCAGCAGACGGTGGGGCATCAGAAGGAGGTGATCACCCTGATGGAGGGGCACCTGCAGGAGGCCACGCGGGAGCTGGAGGAGCTGCGGCTGGAGGTGTGCGCCCGCCGGCCCCGTGGGCAGGTGGACAAGGAGGTGATGGCCAAGCCAGAGGTGGCCGAGGCACTGGTGCAGGCTGTGGTAGTGACACAGAGCCAGGCAGCTGGCGACCCCCCAAAGACAGCAGAGGCAGGTGTGGAGTGCTGCCCCCCAACCTCCTGCATCGCCGTGGGCTGCCACCCCGATGGGCGGGACGTGGCAGTTGGACCGGATTCAGCTGCCAGCTGCAATGACAAGGGCAGCCAGACAGATGTGGGCAGCATTGTCCTGGCAGGAGAGGAAAAGGAGCCTGGTGCGGGCAAGGTGATGGAGCCTGGCCTGGGTGATAGCCTGAGCAGCCCCTCAGCGCCGGCCGCAGGAGCAATGGTGGGGATGTGCCCAGACAGCCAAGGCCCTGTGCCAGCTGTGCTGGAGATGACACACAGCAACCGGGACCCATCCCCAGCACAGGACAGTGGAGCTGCCCAAAACCCTGTGACCGGTGAGTGTTACCAGGGATGACACCAGGGTCTGGGTTGGAATGTTCCTGCAGGAAGGGAGAGGATGGCCTTGTTGGGGATAACACCTGCAGCGCCAGCAGTTGCCCATGTCCCTTCCATGCCTGCCCAGGGGTCTAGTGGGTTTGGGATGCTTGACTAGCCCCAGGAAGAGACTGTTTACAAGAGCATGTAGTGACAGGACAAGGGGGAGTGGTTTCAAAACGACAGTAGGTTTAGATTAGATATTAGGAAAAATTCTTTACTGTGAAGTGGTGATGCCCTGGCACAGGTTACCTAAAGAAGTGGATGCCCCATCCCTGGAAGTGTTTAAGGCCAGGTTGGATGGAGCTCTGAGCAACCTGGTCTAGTGGAAGGTGTTCCTGACCATGGCAGTGGAGTTGAAATGAGATAATCTTTAAGGTCTCTTCTAACCCAGACCTAAAATTCTGTGATTCTTGCTCGCTGGCCCTTGACATCCATGTCTTTCCCTGTAGGAGCCCTGAAGTCCATCATGAAGAAGCGGGATGGTCCTCCCCGGAGGGAGGCAGAGGGCAGCAAGAAGAGCCTGCAGTTTGTGGGCGTGCTAAACGGGGAGTATGTGCAGAGGGGCTCCTGCCACCCCCGTGAGCCAATCCTAGTCCCCTGCATTCCTGTCCTGGGCTGGGGCCAGTGGCAGGGCCTGAAGGGGGCCAAACTGGTGCTGTGTTGCCACTGAGCATCCTCCCTCTGTGCAGGTATGAGAGCACATCCAGTGAGGAGGAGGAAGAAGGCAACAGCTCGTCTGAGAAGGCTTCGGCCGACAGCTCCAACAGTTCGGAGCAGGGAGACACCGAAACCTCAGAGGAGGAGGCCGGGGAAGGCACGTGTGAGCCCAGACTGGAGTGCACCGGGACTGATGTGACCCTGCTGGAGCCCCCTGAGGTGAAGGAAAAGTAAGTGCCATTAGAGAAGGCTCCCTGTTCCCTGGGCCTGCACAGCTGGGAGCCATGGCACTGGCCCTGCCAGCTCAGGGCATCTGCCCCAGTTTCAGTGCCGCCAGTGGGAAGAACCCATTCAGCTCCTGCAGAGACCAGTCATCAGGAAACAATCCTTCCTGTTTCTTGGGTCTGCTAAGGAAAGGATGAGAGGCCCCAGATGCCTCTTTGCTGCCAAAGATAGTTTAGAGGGGGACAAAAAAGCCAACAGCCTTCAATAGCATTTTTCAACAAAAGGAAAAATGTGGCCTAGGAATGGGTGAATCGTGCCTGAGCACATCCATATAAGGCTTCATTCTGTGGTGGTTTGCAGAGGCTGAAACAGCCAGGGTGCAGCCACCGGGCTGGAGGTTGCACTCTGGGGACCTTGCTGAGAGTTACAGGCACTGGGGAGTTCACAGATTTGGTGGGGTGATGCAGCCCCACCGTGGACATCCTCATGCTCTCCACAGGTTCGAGCTAAACCCCAGGATGAGGGAGGCCTGCCTCATTGTCAAGACTCACCTGGGCCACCCTGGTGCTGCCAAGAGCAAAGAGGTGGTGAGTGGAGCACTGGGATGGGATGGCTTGCCCAGCCCAGAGCTGGCCCTACTCAGAGAGGAGCCAGCAAAGCCTGGCTCAACACCTTCCCCCTAAATACAGCCCTCTGCTCCAGGGTTTGTCCCAGAAACCCCAAAACCCATGTGGACTCAGGCCATGCCCAGCATGGGTTTGGGCAGTTCAGGGTCCTGCCTTCACCCACCCCCTCTGGAGTAGAGATTCTGCTCCCCACTGCCTGGGCTGGCAGCAGGGGGTGGGTGCCAGGGTGCGAGGCCATGCAGAGACTTGCTCAGCTCCTCTCTGCCCACAGCTCGCCAGCAGCAACCTGGTCCTTCAGGAGTGGTTCCGTCTGTCCAGCCAAAAGTCGTCCTTCCCTGACACGGTTGCCAACCACCTCCTGGCCTTTGCCGAGGTCTCACCAGCTCTCCTGGCCCACGTGGTGAACCTGGCAGACGGGAATGGCAACACGGCCCTGCACTACAGTGTCTCCCACTCCAACTTCCACATCGTGTGGCTGCTGCTGGATACAGGTCAGTGCCCCCCAGCCCCAGAAACATCTCCTGGCCACAATCCCACTGTAGCCCAGGTCATGTCCTGGCCATGACAGCACAGGGGGAAGGCATTGGCAGCAGAGGGGCAAGGAGAGCTGCCCTGGGCTGCGTCTGTTCATAGGTGTAGGGGTCAGAAGTCACCCCAGCCCGTTTGGGAGCCCAGATTTCATGGGGGAGATCCATCAGCAGTTCTATGCCTATGGGATGGCCCACAGCACCCTGGGTGGGATGGTGAGGTGGAGCCAGGCACATGGCTTGGTCCATGTCTCCCGCTAGCCCGGCAGCATCCTGAGCCCTGTCTGCCCACCCCCACAGGGATCTGTAACGTGGACCACCAGAACAAAGCCGGGTACACTGCCCTCATGCTGGCAGCACTGGCAGCCGTTGAGCAGGAGGAGGACATGAATGTGGTCAGGAGGCTCTTCAGCATGGGCAACGTCAACGCCAAGGCCAGCCAGGTTGGTGTGGTCTGAGGGCCACCACATCTCAACCCTCCCACCCCCAGGCAGATGCCCGGGCCATGCTCAGCTCTTCCAAGGGCAGGACAATGGCTCCAAAACCTAGACGCATCAGTGCATGGGGAGGGCATCACCTTAGGAGCTCCTCCTGCCTGGCAGCAGGGCTATCTCTGCAATGGTCCTGTGGTGCAGGGACAAGTGGGTAGCGCAGCAGGGGTGGCCTGGCAGTGTCCCTTCCTTGCAGGCTGGCCAGACGGCGCTGATGTTGGCTGTCAGCCATGGCCGGCAGGAGATGGTGGAAGCCCTGCTTGCCTGCGGGGCTGACGTGAACCTGCAGGACGAGGAGGGCTCGACCGCACTGATGTGCGCCTGCGAGCACGGCCGCCTGGAGACCGTGAAGCTGCTGCTGGCTCAGCCCACCTGCAACATCTCCATCGTGGACAGTGTAAGGTTCTGCCACTGGGCCTGGGCAGCCCACACTATGTCCGGTCCCCAAACCCCTTTCTGCATGCTCTCCCTTACTTTCTAGGATGGTAACAATGCTGTTGCCATCGCGCTGGAGGCTGGTCACAGTGACATCGCCGCGCTCCTCTACGCCCACCTCAATGGCACGAAGGCGCAGGCCCCCGTGAGTACCACATCAGTCCCCATGGGAGGGGAAAGGGCTGTAACACAGATGAGTGTCTCCAGGAAGAGGCTGCAGGAGCAAGAGCAGAGCATTTCAGGTGCCATGTGCTCAGAACAGCCCTGCTGGCCCTGACCAGGAGTCCCTGGAGGGGTCTCTGGTGACTACTCTCTTTGCAGCAGGTGACTCCACCGACAGCCACAAAAAGCCCTGGGAGTCCAAAGAAACCAAATTAGAGTGACCTTGGGATGCAGCCAGGAGACACTGTCAGCACTGGGCTATGATTCACATCCTCTCACCTGCCATCCCCCATGCCGAACCACTCTCTGCAGCTTTAGTCCCATCACAAGCACCATCCCTGGGCCTCCCTCACCATCTCCTCCACTGGATGCAGCCCACACGCAGCCACCTCACCACCAAGTGACCGGAGCCAAGTGACCTTGGGATGGGACATGCAGGGAGCAGAAGCCACCCCATCCCCTCTGCTCCCTGCCACAACCACCAGAGAGCTGTGCCACCTCTGAGCCCTCTGCTAGGATGAACAGCAGAGAACCAACCCAGCAGAAACAGCCCGTGGTTTGTGTTCTCTGGCAGCTCCAAGAAGGCAGCAGTGCCAGTGACATGGAGCCAGAGAGCAAGTGTTGGGTCCTGGCCCCAGCAGGAACGTGGTGCTCTGCAGGCACATCCTGTGCAGCAATGGGAGAAGGAATGCCTTGGACAGGGGCTATTTCCAGACTCATATATTTGCCCTTCTTTTCTGACATTTCCTTTCCTAGCTGAAAACTGACTTTTTTCTTCCTTTCTAGCACATGCATACAAAGCAAAAAAATTATATTGCTTGGCCAAAGGATGAAGTTCAACATGAAATCATTTGGGATCTGATTTGCTCAATGGGAGCAAAACCTCTGAGCAGCTGGGGTTGCAGCCAAGTGACAAAAGGGGCTAAGGGCCAAGGATGCATTTGGGGACTAAACCTGCCTGATAACCCACAAGGGGAGCAGGTCCTTCTCCTAAGGAAGACAGACCAATTACTTCCTAAACATTTCCCCAATTACCCAGTCCCGCAGCCAGCCAGAGCTCACAGCCAAGTCCCTCTCTGCTCACTTTCCATCCCCAAAGGGAGGACAGCACCAGGAAAAACACATGGGCCAGAAGAGCTCAGAGCACACAGAGCCTGCAAAGGGGAGCATGTATGTCAGAGAACACGTGTCTGTGCAAGTGTGTGAACACCGTGTGGGGTGGGAACAGGATGAAGACAAAGACCAGGAGGCAAAAGGGTTTTGCATGGGAAGGCAGCTCTGCTCTGAGCCCTTCACAGAGGTAATGTGTTGTGCCCCCCATTCTTGCTACTTGGCCCAGCTTCACCACTTCTGCCCCTGCCTGCCCTGAGCTTGGCAACCCCACAACCCTCCCCAGAAACTTGCTCTCAGCTTTGCACTGGAGTTAAATACATAGCGCTCACTGCCACTCCCTAATACACTATTCTGTTTACTGGTATTTTAACACTGATGTTTATTTTTAAGATACAAATAAAATTTAAAGTTATTTTGAAATATTACAGTGACATCTGCAGTCTCCTGCCTTCTTGTCTGGCTCATAACAAACCCTTCAAGAGCTGCAGCAGAGGCACAGCCAAGCATAGCCAAGCACAGCCCCCGTCCTGAGCAGGTGACCCCATATTCCAAGTCATTCACTGCAAGTTTATGCACTGGCTACATCCCTGTCTGGTTTTCTTCCTGCTGATGTGTCCCAGGCAGCTGCAGTAGTATCTTTGTCCATTTCATTCTGCAGGACCAAGAGGGACATGGGACCAGCTGCAGCCCTGCACCACCCCTGGTTCTCTGTGGTGCTGATATTACACTGCATCATTAAAGGGCAGTCACCAGACCAAGTGTGAGGATGCAAACTGCCTCCCTCCTCAGGTGGACAGGGACCAGACTGACCCCACAGGGATATTCCAGAAGGGATACAGCACTCTAAGCCACTCTGTCCCAGTCACCCAACACTCAGAGCTAGCAGGGGCCAGAGCAAACACTCTTGGGTCACTTATGAAGCTGTGAGAGAATGAACAGCAGCCACAGAACTGAACTCTGAGGGGACTTCTGGCACACTCAACCAGTTCTGAGCTCTGCTGCATCACGTGAGCCAGGGAGCACAGCCTTGTGCTAATTCTCTGAAACTGAAACCCCCGAAGAATCACAAATACATCAAGCAACAGCACAAACACAAGGGCTTTCTCCATGGCACAAACTCATCTCATGTTGCCCATGAGCTGCCCAGGGCACAACTAAAACTGGCATAAATGACAAATCCCACAAACACTCCAACATCAGCCCTACAATCCTCAGTGCCTGCTCGGCATTTTGCACATCTGTCCCAGCAGTGCTCTGCTCAGCTTTTGGACACCCAAATCCTCAGTCACACCTGCCACTGAACTGCCTCAGTCAAGCTCAGGACACTGTAGACAAAAACCACGCCCAGAGGAGACCATACATGAGAGGCTGCAGTTCTGACTCTGCCCAAACAAACCACAAACCTAGACCACTCTATAAGCAGTTAAAAATGCCAGTCCTTAAAAACCCACCCCTGAAACAGCAGTTTTAAGGCTCATTCTGAACTTTTCAGCACTACTTTTGATTTATGTAATATCCTAAAACAACAGATTTTGTGGTGGAAGGGAAAGCCAAATAAAGTGAGATGGAGAAGTCAGTAAATCAAAGAGGACTGACAAGCACTTGCTCTCTGTGGGTGACTGCCAGGAAGGAAAGCAAGTAAGTGTATTTATGGCAGCATTCACTGAGCAGTTTACTGAGGACAGACAGAAGCAGCAGGCTATTGCTTTGCAAGCTGGTATCGAGCTTGACTTTCAACTTGTGATTTAATTCCTCTGAGGTCCAGTAAGTTTCCAGTGCCACTTTACTGTCACATACAGAAAATCGCTGACCAGGAAGATCAGAATTAAGGCTACTATAATCAAAACAGAATTATTTTTGTTGTGACAGGTCAGTAAAAGTGCAGTAACACAGTGATATTAAAATGAAGACACTACGTGTAACCCCAGTAATAAGCAGGGCATGTTGCTACTAAACCTCAGCAAAGTCGCAGGTGTTTACATGAGAGACGCACCAGAGGTATCAGGCGGCACTCGGTGAGTGAAACCCGAGCAAGGGGCTACTGGAAAAACCCTTTATTGCAGTGACACGACCGCCACGCTGTTCCCGACCCGCGCTCTACGGCAGGCTCCATTCCCGATGGACGATCCGGCACCAGGGGCGGCCCCGGGCCCCGCTCAGCGCAGCCGCCGGGCCTCGCGCTCCGACTCCAGCAAGGTAAGAACGTCGCCTTCGCGCACCGGCCCCTTCACGTTGCGGATGATGGAGCGGCTCGTGTCATCCATGAACTCCACGCGCACCTGAGGGGCGGGACCGCGTCAGCCTGACCGGGCCCGGCCCGCAGCAACGCGCCCGCCCGGCCCGGCCCGCTCACCTGAGTGCACTGCCCCTGAGAGCCAGTCCGGCCCAGCACCTTGGTGACCTGCGGGGACAGAGTGAAGGGTCAGCGTGGTGCCGCGGCCCGGCGCAGCCCAGCCCGGCCCCCCCAGCCCCCGTACCAACCCTGGCCAGCTTGATGGGCTGCACGCGACTCGTGTCCATGGCGGCTCCAGGGCGCGGAAAGGGGCGGTGACGCCCCGCGTTGCCTTATATATAACTCGAAGTCTCGCGAGACCCAGAGTTCCGCGCTCGCGCTCCCGGCGCCCTCCGCGCCACTGCCCTTCACCGCGGCCAAGATGGCGACGGCAACTCGTCTGATCCAGCGGCTCCGCAACTTCCTGGCAGGGGTAAGAACAGCCCCACGTTCCGGGCTCCTCTGCCCTGCGGGACGCTGCGCTGCGCCCCGGGCTCCGCAGAGCCTCCGGCGCACGGCGGCAGCCCCGCCTGAGCTGCTCTGGCCTTGCCTTGCAGCGAGATCTCCAGGCGAAGCTGCAGCTGCGCTACGAGGAGATCGCTAAGAGGTGCCGGGGCCGGGCCGGGCGGCGGGCGGGGCGCTGAGCCGCCCTCATCCCGGCTCCGCCGCTGACGCTCGGGTCGTTCTCTGCCTAGGACCCAGCCGCCGCCGCGGCTCCCGGTGGGCCCCAGCCACAAATTCGCCGATAACTATTACTGCAGCCGGGACGGGCGCCGGGAGTCGTTCCCTCCCGTGGTGGTGGCGGCGGCGCACAGAACCCTGCCCGCGGGGGCACAGGCCGGCAGGTAGGTCAGACGCGGGCGGTGCTGCCCCGCTGCCGCCGCGGCGCAGCGTCAGCCCTGTTCCTGATTTGTAGCAGGAACACAGAACGGGTCCACCGGCAGTGGGGAGTTACCCAGATTGGCAGAAGAATGTGGAACTGATTATTTGGGTCTATATTTCATTGCAAATAAGTTAGGTGGGAGGAGGTTCATTTGCTTTGGTGAGACCCCCTCCTGGAGCATCTGTGTCCAGCTCTGGGGCCTCCAAGAAAGGACCTGTTGCAATGAGTCCAAAGGAGGCCACAGAGATGCTCCAAGGGCTGGAGCCCCTCTGCTCTGGAGCCAGACTGGGACTTCTGGGGGCGTTCACGTGGAGAAGACAAGGCTCCAGGGAGACTTCAGAGCCCCTTGCAGGGTCTAAAGGGGTTCCAGGAGAGCTGGAGAGGGACTGGGACAAGGGCCTGGAGGGACAGGACAAGGGAGAATGGCTTCCTACTGCCAGAGGGCAGGACTAGATGGGATATTGGGAGGAAATTCTTGGCTGTGAGTGTGATGAGGAGGCCCTGGCACAGGTTTCCCAGAGAAGCTCTGGCTGCTCCATCCCTGGAGGTGTTCAAGGTTGGAGAGGGCTTGGAGCCACCTGGGATAGTGGAAGGTGTCCTTGCCCATGGCAAGGGCTAGAACGAGGTGGGCTTAAAGCCCCACCCAGTCCAAACCATTCTGGGACTCTGATTAACAAACATCTCCAGCACTACTTTGCATCCTTGTCTTCTGATCAAATTCGAGTGTGATTTCCAGGGTGTTGCTAAAGCCTCTTCTGTCTCCTCCTTTCTCTACCCCAGTTCAGGTGCTGCAGTGACAACAACAGGAAAGAAACCAGTGACACCAGGACCACCACTTAGGAAGTGGGAAATTTCCAAGGATGAGCCCTACTTGTGAGCAGGGAAGGAGCTGGTGGGGAGCTGTATGATGGGCACAGGAGCTTCCAGAGCAGCTCTGATGGGGAGGCTGTGCTGGATGTGGCTCCAGGCTGCTGGAGGGAGCTGATGTCTGATTAATAAGTGTATATAAAGCTGTAATTACTACCCCTTACTTTGTCTATTTTATTTGATTTCTTAAAGTCACTGCTGTTTAATACCAGTGTATTTTGGTGGTTGGAATTGTGACGGAGCACAGGCACATTTGTAAGCTGTAGTTAGTCAGTGAAGAGCAAAGCAAGTAAAGACAGCCTCGCTCACAGAGCTCCCCCTGTGCCCAAGCTCCGCGAGAAAAGTTCACCAGCCTGGGGCACTGCCCCCCCCAACCAGTGCCACTGTCCTGCTGTGACGGCACCCTGCTCGGTCCAGCAGGTCGCTGTCCAGCCCCTCCCCGGGGACAGCAGGTCACTGCCGACGCGGTGCTGATGGATTTCCAGGGAGCTGCGGGACAGCCCGGCTGTTCGTGGAGCTGGGAAGAGGCTCGGCCGGCGCTGACAGCTCCGTGCGCGGCTCCAGCGCAGGCGGGCCCAGGCACGGCCGCGGGGCGGGCCCTGCCGCCGGGAGCGCCGCCCCCGGGCACGTGACACCGCCNCGCAGCCGCGCCGTCCCGCTGCCGCCCGAACCAGTTCCAATGCGCGCCCGGCGCCCCCTGCTTCCCTCAGGAGTGGCGCTGCGACGGCCACCCCGACTGTGAGGACGACGGGGACGAGTGGGGCTGCGGGACCGCGACCGCGGCGGAGCCAAGTCCCGGCGGCCCTGCGGTGACTCCGCCGAGGAGCTCGGCGGTGCCGC
>WBMY01014132.1:316896-330909 GCA_013397315.1 Donacobius atricapilla
GGGCTTGAGCTCACGCGCTTTTCCTGCGCGCTCAGCGTTTGTAGCGGCGCGGCGGCCCCAGCGAGTCCGTCCGGTGCGGGCCCGCGGCATGGCCGGGCCGCGAGTGCTGCCGCCGGNAGGTATGGGTGTGCGGGCTGGGGCGGCAAGCCGGACCGAAGCCTTTGATCCCCGCCATCTCTGGCCGATGTGGGGCAGCTGCGGTCACGGCGAGTCACTGTGAGTGGAGGAAGCGCTATGGGGGACCAGCACCTTCGGCTTCCTCTGGTGGGGACGGCGATGACGCCCCCCAGTGCTCCCTCGGGAAGGGCCTTTGAAGTACGTCCTTCCTTCTTCCAGAACATGCAATTCCCAGCAGCTGCTTCGAGAGGACTCTGGAATTTCCCCACCTCCCGAACTCCTCTGATCCCTGGGGACGGGGCAGGCTGAAGGGAAGAGGATGAGGAGGAAATTCTGGGCCATCAGGGCTGAGCAGGGACTGCAGATACAGTGTGTGGGCTTGTGTCTGGCTGTGTCTGCATGCCAGTACTATCGGTACCAGAGCTGTTCGGCTGTGGAGCACCCTTTGTCAGACCCATTGGCTATCTGGGGTGCTTGGGAGGGCCCTTCTGGTTTCCCTCACCCAGAGGTTTCTGAGGGTGTGGAGAGGAGGGGGATTACTGCAGGTGTGAGAGACTGGGTTTGGGTTTGATCCCTGCACCTGTTTAATTGGCAGCTGAGGTGGAGAGCTGCATTTTGGTTTTACCTGTGGCTTCTCAGTGCCATGAGGACAGGCTGGGATGCTGCAGTTCCAGCTCCAGCTTGGAAATTTCCCACCTTTCCCTGTTACCCATTTCCAGTCGGGCATTTTTCCTCCAGTGTGGGTTTAATCACAGGAGTAGCAGATAAGGTTTTGCTTAAATTGAAAAAGGCCTCTTGGTGCTCTTGAGGTGAGCTGGGAACTCAGACAGGTGTGGATTGAAGCCTGCTTTGAGTGCTGACCATAAGGTGAGTTGCAAGCCTCATGGACTTGTTTCTCTTTCCTCACAGAGCCTTCAGCTACGCCTGAGCCTGAGGTCTCTGTGCCATTGAGGAGTCAAAGTTACACATGGATCTTGATTGTTGCAGGTATGTGAGACTCAAGAGTGCTGCACATGATCTTGGACCTACCTACCTTGGGCTATAAATTGAGTATCCACATGGGGTTAATTCCAGACCTGTATCAATAGCTGCCTTTGCTGGGCTGGGAGGGCTAAGGGAGGCCTGACATCACAGCTTAATTATTGCTCTGCCCTGGATGTGTTGTGTCCTTGGAAAGGCTATTCCATGCAATCTGGCACTAGCTCACCTCCTCTCTGTCTGTCCCTTGCCCTCGAGGGACACTGCTCACCTCTGGTTGTTGGCTGCTCACCTCTGGTTGTTGGCTCACGGTGTTGAGCAGCAGAGCTGTCCCAAGACTAGGCCAAGTGAGTGGGTCTCTGCTTGTGCACTCTCCTCTCCAGAGCTCCTGATCATCCTGGTAGCTGCAGGTTCTGTTGCTGTGTGGGGTCTCTCCAAAGCAAAATGCAGATCTGAAACCTTCAGTCTTGAAAAAGCATCCAGGGAACAGCTGATGCCTGACAAGAGCCAGATAGGCTCCCTGCCCTGAAGGGTAAGTGTTTTGCTGTGCTCCATGTGCCTGAGGGAGAAATTCCTTCTTGCCCTGTGTTTCTGGCTTCTAGAGCTTTCCCCCTTGGAGGTAGGTTTTCCCAGCTTCCCTGGTGGTTGCCAACAAGGTGCAGTCTGCCCTGCAGCACCAGAACTCTCCCCTTTGCTCCCTGCTGCCAAGTGGGATTTTTTCCTCCACTTTGCATAAATTGAAGTCAAACTAGGTTTCTTCCCAAAAGACTGTCAATAATCCGGTGTTTTTCTGCCTTTGTAACAGGGATCCTTATCCCAAGGTGATAAGGTGGGATTAGCCTGGTCTGTCTCCTGCACACCACAGAGCCTGACTGAATTGGACATCAGCTCTCAAATCTGGCTTGTTACACTGGAATACCAAGAGGATGCTCCCTTTGTTAATGGGTTTTAGTTCGTGAGACTACCTTGGCTCCAGAAATAGCACAGGACCTTCCCTGGCGCTGTGACATCAGCCCTCCCAAAGGTGGTAGAAATGTCTTTATGACAGTTATTAACTGCTGATGCCTACCAGTGTGGCCTCGGACCCAAAGGTGTTTTTCTCCTTGAAATGCCAGATGCTGTTCAACTGTCTCTTTCCACTTCCAGCCAAGAGCCTTTTTTCATCTGCCTCATCCTTCCCCCTGGATTTTGTCAGGGGACAGGAGCTTTCTCACTTATTTTCATAGGCACTTACTGGCTGCACAGATCAAATACTCGATGTTTGCACTACTGTTTGATGCTGCTCAGTCCTGTGCACGAGAGGCTTTTACTGACAGTGCCACCGTGGAGGTAACAGTTGCTCTGGCTTTGCTGTGCTGTCACCCGAGCCCACATGGGGCAAGGAGCTCCTGGGCCAGCAGCTCCTCTCACACTCCCTTCCACAAACATCTCCACCCTTGGCAGACCTGCTCTGCTCACTGCAGTGCTGTGCTGCATGGGGCTTCTCTTAATACTCTTAATGGTGTCTTCCTTAGAACTGTTCTGACATCAGCGGTGTCCCTCAAGAGTCTGTACTAGGACTAGTGCTATTCTGTGTTTTCATCAGTGGTGTGTCGAGTGGGATCAAGTGGACCTTTAGCCAGTGTGAGGATGAGACCCGGCTGAGGAATGCAGCTGGGGATGGGGATGTCATCCAGAGGGACCTTCAGGCCCACAGGAACTTGATGAAGTTTGATAAGGTCAAGTGAAAGGTCCTGTACCTTTCTTAGGGCAAGCCCTGGAGAAGAGACTGCTCTGGGGAGCCTTCTTGTGTCTTGTCCATGTCTAAAGGGGGATTGTAAGAAAGATGGAGAGGGGCTTTTCACCACAACCAGTAAGGACAAGGGGCAACAGGTGCAAACTGACAGAGGGTGAGCTTAGGTAGGACATGAAGGAGGGTTTTATGGTAAGGCCCTGGCACAGGTTGCTGAGAGCAGCTGTGACTGCCCCATCCCTGGGACCAAGCTGGACAGGGCTCTGAGCATCTGGGTCTAGTGGAGGTATCTCTGGAAATACGTCATGTCTTGGGTCAGACACTGTCTGTGTGGCATGTGGGGCCCTGGCCAAAGGACTCAGTGCTGTGCACCTCTCAGAACTGACCGTGCAGGGGCAGATTAGTGCCCAGTGCCTCTGGTTCAGTGTTGGCCACGTGCACTTGGCACAAGTGTTCACTAAGTGCACCAAGCTGTTGCCTTGGCTGCTGCCCTCTGTGCCTTGAAGGTTGTAACTTGGCTTGCCAAGCAGACACCAGTCATCAGCCTTGGAGTTGAAATCTTCCACTCCTGGATAGTGTGTGAGTGCTGCCATACCCCACAGGAGAAACTTCTATATGTGGTATGGAGTCCTGAGTTAGTCCAGGGCTGCTATTTTTAGTACCAAGGAGTCATTTGCAAGGGCACACAACCTTCTGTTTCCATAGGGACAGACAGATAGCTGTGGTGACTGACACAGGATAATAAAGATTGTGAAATTAGCAAGTTCTGGAGTGTTTATTTATCAAGTTCTGGAGTGTTAATCCATTTGCATGGATTCTGTATTTGGGAGACCAGCTGCATCACCTTTGGATTGTCACATCCTGGGGAAGAGGACTTGGGGTGGGTGGGCTGGCGTGGGTCGCTATGGGGATGCCAGTGCTGCTGTGCCTGCCTGGGACAGAGGCAACTCCAGCACACACCAGCTGTAGCAGAGAAAATTAAATACAGGAGCAAAGCAAACAGAGAGGGTGGGGACAGGAGGAACAGATGCCACAGTATGCTGAACTGGGTCCAAGTGGGGAGCTCAGCCAACACCAAGGTGAAAAAAATGCCTGACCTTGTCCCTTCTTTGCCAGAGCAGAGCACGAAGTGGGGAGCACTGTGGGGCAGGAAGGGCACCAGGACCGGCATGACGGGGCTGTCCCTTTTGGACAATTGAAGGGGCTGGTGCTGGCAGAGCCGTGTGGCCAAGGTCAGCTGTCACCAGACAGTCCCAGATCATACTCTAAGCTGCAGTTGCCAAGCTGAGCCCAGCTCTTCTGTGGTACAAGGCAGAACGCTTGCTCTGTGTGATGGGGAGTGAGGCCCTGGGGCAAACTCACAAGACTTTGCAGGTTTTGCTTTCTGCTCCCTGAGCTGAGTGCTTCAGAGTTGAAAGAAACACATTTGATGGATCTTTTGCCAAAACTTTGGGCTGTGTTTCTGACAGCAATTTCCCTTCCTTTGTCCGGTGCTAGAAATGTTTTTGTTTTTCTTATCCCCAGGCTCAGAGACTTCAATTGTAGTGGAGCCTGAGCTGCTTTTCAGGCCAGGAGCATCTTTGTGCTCCACATCTCTGTATTTAATTAGACCAGTTCATGGAGATCAATGTGATGTTTTACATATTGAAGTAGGATCATATTCCAGGATTAGACCTCAAAGATTAGCTTGTTTAATTTTGGTTCCCCTTTTACTTGCAAATCCGAAGGATTATTTCCTCTTTTTCAGTTCCAATAGTTCAGAGGAACTTTTACTGCATAGTTGCATTTCCAGTTCCTGCCCCTGCCTGGGTGAGTTGTGTGGCTGAAGGCTAATATGATGGTACAGGGCAGGGGCCCAGGGGCAGCCTGTCCCTCAAGGGATCTTCTTGGACACTGTGTGGAGGTGGAGGTGGAGGTGGTTCCTTCATCTCCTCCCCTCTAAATCTGCACTGTGGGTCTTGAGGGATGAACTGAGAGGTCATGACCATCTGCCTTTCCTGGCTGTGACAGCTGACAGCCAGGGCAGCTGCATTAGCCTTTAATGAGCGGCTGGTGCCAAGAGCAGCATCTGGTGTGGGGGTACAAAGCCAATACAAATCCTGCATGTCTGCACCTTCCTGTCCCATCAACAACGGGTAAATCAAGGCAAGTTTGTGCTGTTTCCAGTTTGCTGTCATGGATGTCCTTGCAGGAAACAGCATGCAGCAAATGCAAACAGCTAATAAGAACAGAATAAGGGAAAAGAGAAGTGCAGAGCTAGAAATAGTTCCTTACATAAAGGACTGGTGCCTCAATCTCATTAGTGTCTTAAGAAGCAGGCACTTGGCCGCCTCCAACTGCTACAAAGCAAACCCCAATCTGATCAGCAATCGGCTTTGGGACCCCGGCAGGTGCCACGTGGCACCAGGACACAGCTGTGCCCCTTGGGCAGCCACTCCACTGCCTCGAGCTCGCAGCACTTGTCCCAGTCAGTGTGTGCCCAGTGGGAGCATTCCCATGAAGCCAGAGCTGCTGTCCTGCAGCCCGTAACAGGAGTCACTGCATTGGAAGACTGGGCACCATGAGGCAGCAGTGGACCAGGCGTGCGAGTCTCTCGGCCAGCCTGAAGATAGGGGATCACCGGGGCCACTGCCGGACCTCAGAGGAAGAGGAATCCTACATCCCATTTGCACAGGACAGCCTGGTAAGGCAATGGAACTCCATGCAGAATGTGGCAGATGGTAACCAGGAGAATAGCCAGACTCCCATCCAAAGGAACAAGTACCTGCTCAACATTAATGTGGGTGGCAAATTGTTCCAGATAGCTTACAAGGTACTGGCCCAGTATCCCATCACCCGGCTTGGGAAACTGGCCCTCTACACAGACCCTGCGAAGAAGCTGCAGCTCTGTGATGATTACTTGGTGCAGAAGAATGAGTACTTCTTTGATAGAGATCCTTCAATTTTCCACTACATCTTCCACTTCTACCGCAGTGGGGTCCTGTGGATAATGGATGAGATGTGCCCCAGTAACTTTGTGGAAGAAATCGAGTACTGGGGAATCCATCTGAAATACTCCCAACGCTGCTGCCGGATCCTGTTTGAGGAAAAGCGAGATGAACTCAGTGAGTACCTGAAAATAGAGAAGGAACTGGAGGCAGAACTGGAACCCCTGGAGTCAGGGGCACAGTTTGATGGCAAATTTCTGGGTCAGTTTCGGAAGATGGTCTGGAATCTCATTGAGAACCCGTACTCTTCTGTCCCAGCCAAGATCATTGCTGTCATGTCAAGCTTCTTTGTGCTTATCTCCATTGTGGGCATGACACTGAGCACAGTGGAGGAGATGAAAAACAAGACAGGGAAAATGTGGATGGAGCAGATGGAGATGATCTGTGCCATTTTCTTCACCTCTGAATACGTCATGCGGCTCATATCCTCCTCCAGCTTCAAGAACTTTCTGCGAGCAGCGTTTAATGCTATAGACCTGGTGGCCATCCTGCCCTTCTACATCCAAATCCTCTTTGAAAATCTGGATGATGGAGACATGCAGTACCATGAGGAGCTGCACAAGGTGGAGAATGTGAGCAAGCTGGGCAAAGTCCTCAAGCTCATCAAGCTTATGAGGATCTTCCGCATCCTCAAGCTGGCACGTCACTCCACTGGCCTCCGGGCCTTCAGCTTCACCATGCGTCAGTGCTACCAGCAGGTTTGCTGCCTCCTCCTCTTCATTGCCATGGGGGTCTTCACCTTCTCTGCTCTCATACACTCGGTGGAACATGATGTCCCTGGCACCGACTTCACCAGTATCCCCTGCGCATGGTGGTGGGCAGCGGTAAGGTGTGAGCAGCTTCTTCCAGAGAGGGGTGGAGGAGGCTCCATGGGTACGGGCTGCCCCAGTGCTCAGGGGATTCACCACTACTGCTGGCCATGAGGCAGGCAGGGCCCAGCTTTCCCACCAGCTCAGTAATGGTAGGAAACCCAGAGCCCTGCATGCTCTAAGAAATTAAAGGTTTAGACTGAGCTCAGACGCTCAAAAGCTGGTGCTGGGGTGGGATGGTGGGACAGAGGTGGTGGCTTGTGAACCTCCAGGCCTGAGTTGAACAAGGGGAATGTGGCTTAGCTTTATCTGTCATGGGACCCAAATATTGAGTGGATGCAGCCTGTGGGCATGGCGACAGCCACCCTGGAAAGCCTGAGGCCTGGGCAGCATTGTGGCCCTGCTGAGCTCAAGAGGCACAAGAGCTTGTGGGTCTGAGATGGAGAACCCAGGGCTGTGTGTGGGACCTATCGTCACACTGTGCTTCAGCCCATGTCATGAGATACAGACTGGGGTGTGCTGCCCGTTCACTGCCCTGCTTGTGCCAGGGGCCGGTAGCTCTGCAGAGCTGAGCACTATAATAGACCTGGAATCCTACATCCCTTCCGAGATGGGAAACAGCTAAAGCACTTGAGAGCCACAGGTTATGAGGGTATTTTGATTTATAGATTAAATGATCCCACAGATCACTTCTGCTCTTATAATCCCCTTTGGCCACCAAAGGCTATCTGCTTTAAATTCATCCCTCCTCGAGGAAGGGCAAAATCACTCAGCAACATCACCATGTTCAAATGTTTCAACATCCCAGGCTGAGCCTGTCCCTGGGAGCACAGCTCCCTGCCAAGCGCAAAACTCTCTGGCCTCAGCTCTCATCCTGTCCCCATAGCCCTGCTCCCCATTTTACTAAACATGGTTCATTCCCAGGCATTCCCTGTTTCCCCTGGAGAGAGGCTCCAGGACGCTTTGTCTGTCTGGGACCAGGCAGCTCACAGCCAGGAAGCTCTGGAGCCACAGCTCTGAAGCGGAAGGAAGCTTCAACAGACACCAACTGCTGGAGAAGGCTCATCTTGGGGTGGCCATCTGCCTTTGAAGAGACACACACAAAGCAGTGAGGGAGCAGGGTCTGGCCTCTGTTCTGTGCTTCTAGGGCTCAGCCAGCTCTTTCCTTCAGGTCTCCAGGCCTGCTGGGCACAGCCTGGACAGTGGAGCTGTGGCCGTGCAGGCTCTGGAGAGGGGGCAGCTCAGCTGGCTTCCATCAGGGTCAGGGTCTGGCACTGGTCACAGGGGACAGGTGGCTCCACAGAGCGGTGGGAGGGAGTGAGTTCCAGCACCAGCCAGCGGGGTCTGCTGGGCTTGTTCCCATGGGATTTTATCCTTTTCTGTCTCTGCACAGGTCAGCCTCTCCACTGTGGGCTACGGAGATACTGTGCCTGACACAATACTCGGCAGGATGGTGGCATTTGTCTGCATCTCCTTTGGCATCATCCTCAATGGAATGCCCATCTCCATCCTCTACAACAAATTTTCTGACTACTATGCCAAGCTGAAGGCCCATGAGATGAGCCAGTCACTTCAGCTTTCCAGGAGGATCCGCTTGAAGGAGCGAGTCCTGCGGAAGTTCTCCGAGTGCTGGAGACCTGACCCCCGCTATTACTGCTGAACACAGGCTCCCCACCTCCCAGACATCCCCTGTCCTGGCCATCCTCACAGTAGGTCCTGTCCCCCAGGGAGACTCTGAACTATGGGCAGAGTCACAACAGTGCCAGCGCACTGCTGTTGCACAAGGGCTGCTGCCAGCTGGGACCCTCCTCACTGCTGCGTGCCAGACACTGCTGTCCCGCGCCGAGCAATCAGTCAGAGGTGGCTCGGGAGCTGTACAGCCAGGGCAGGATGTTTGTCTGCCATGAGCTGAGGCAAGAGACACCCTGACATTGTGGGGAGTGAGGGATGGGACTGAACTGTCCCCTGTCTGAGGCAGGTAGCCCGGTGTGACACATGTGCAGGTGCTGCTCTGTTCCCCACTGAGTGGGACACACACAGGCTCCCCTTGCCCAGGGCCCTGTGACTCCCTCCCAGCCAAGCAGCCCAGGCCAAGTTCGTTGTGGGGATTTGGGTGAAGGCCGAGGAGCAGCTACAGCCATGCATCCTTCCAGCCAAATCTGCTCTTCTTCCCCCTGCCCTGGAGTCTGGGGCACAGTCCTGACTCAGGACGCTGCTGTGATGGGACCCACAGGCACTACAAGCATACAGAGCTTGTAGTCAGAGCACAACATAATAATTAAAAAATTAAATACTCAGGAACAGGTATTTAATAAATCAGGCCCAAACCTTCACTGTCATGGATCCTTGTCCAGCCAGAGCGTGTGATTCAGTAAACTACTCATTGTGTGGGGTGAGGAGGGGACATCTCCCCAGGGCTCTCAAGTCCATTAGTGCAAGGACAGGGCTCTCAGGGATGCAGATGAGCCTGTCTATGCATTACATTTGGAATGAGGTGCCTGGGCCTGGGTGCATTAGAATGTGCATTTGAGCAGGACACACCAGTTGGCTTTGCCCTGTGTTCACATCATGGGAGGCAGTGGGGGATATGTCGGGGGGCACAGGGGAAGGATTTGCTCTCTGGTGTGGGACTAGGTCCAGTCACTGGGCCTCCTGAAGGGATACACCCTTCCCTTGGGACCTTGGGCTGCAGGGAGAGTTGGCGTGGGGAAAAGCCAACAGCTGCTGCTTCCAGGTGAGCAGGGGGAAGAAACTGCTGCCAGGCAGGCCGGGGTGCAATTCACTCACTAGTGAGCTGGGTTTGGAGATGCAGAGGTGCCAGGTGACTCCTGGTATCAGCCTGGGACTGCAGCTAAGCTGCTGATGTTGGAAGCTAGGAAAGAGACTTGGAAGAGCTGAGTGCTCTGGCAGCCACATTCCCACTGAGAGCTGGACTGCTGGCAACAAGGGGCCTGTGCCAGCAGGTGTGAGGGCCTGACCACCAACTCCTACACCCGCTCCCTGGTAACCCATGTTTACACCTGCCCGCCCTCTACCCTCCCCAGCACTGACCTGACCCCACAGTGTTGGGAAGCTCTGGTTTCCACCCCATTTATCTTCCATGAGGAACATTCTGGGCACAGCAGTTTCCTCTGACCATCTTCCCCCAGAGCTCTCCCACCCCACTGTCCTGATTTCAGCTGCAATGGAGCTCATTTTCTTCCCACTGGCTGGTACAATGCTGTGTTTTAGATTCAGGGTGAGAATAATCTTGATCACACCCTGATCTCCCAGCAGCTGATTGCTGCTAGGAGACAGGCTGGGCACAGATGAGTGGGTGCTGAGCAACTGGCTACTGGGCATCACTTGTCTGTCTTGGGGTTTATGATTCCCTCCTTTTGGTGTCTCCCTTTTCATTACAAATATTATTAAATGTTACCATATTTTGTTTTATTTTATTTCCATTATTTAACTTCCTTTATCTCAACCCATAGGTTTTACCTTTTCTTCTGATTCTCCTCCCCATCCCACCAGGGTGGAGGGGGAGGCCAGTGGCTGCATGGTGTGTAGTTGCCATCTGGGGTTAAACCACAATAGCCACCACCCACCTGCCCCAGCAGCATCAGCTGCAGGCACCTCTATACACTCCCCCATCCCACCCCAGATCCCCCAAGCACATTCCCCCAAGCACTCTCATCACCTGCTCATCTCCCTGCACCCTCAGCTGCAGGCTGATGGATCCTGAGATCATTCAGCTTTCAAGGAATGGGGCACACCAACCTCATCCCCTTGTCCCTGGAGACTGCTGCAGCTGGATCTTCATCCCTCCATGTGCACCCCCTTCCCTGTGCCTGTGAGATGTCTGCCCTGTTCCTGGCAGCAGTTCAGAGTCCACAGGCAGCCTTTGGAGAATGGCACTTTTAAATAATTGCTCAGAATTTATTTTACAAGTCACAGCAATGCAGGAATGTACAGACATTTACAGGACACTGTACAGGCAGTATCTGTCATATATTAGTGCTCTTGCTATATACATATAGTACAGCCTGCAGGAGCCTCTGCATGGGCAGGGACACCCATGCCCCTGCACAGGGCACCCCAAAATGGAGCTGCTGCCCTGGGGCTGCTGGTTCACACCGGCTCATTTGGATTGATTTAATCTGAGCTTGGCCCTGAGCCTTCCTGGGCTGGCCCTGTCAGGGGGTGACACCATCCAGGGCAGACCCAGCACCCCCTTGTTCTGCTTGTCCCAGTCTCTTTTAGAGGTTTGTGGGACAGAGACCCCACTGATGCTCTGGAGGGAGCGGGTGCAGCCTCCACTGCAGTGGTGTTTCCAGCCCCCTGCTCCTCCTGCCTCAGTGGCAGCCACAGCTCCCAGCCACCATGTCATCATATTGCTTGAGGACCACATTCTCGTCATCATCGAAGTAGAGGAGGTTGATGGAGAAGAGCTTGTCAGGGACACAGCAGGGGCTGCTGACACCCTCACTCAGCTTGAGGGCATTGATGATGGACTGCACCGTGGCGTGGTTCGTCGGACGCATGTTCTCGCCCAGAGGGAAGGGGCAGGAGCCTTTGCAGTGGAAGGCGTTGTACCCCCGTGGTGAGATGATCCAGCCAGACCAGCCAATCTCCTCGAAGTCCACGGACAAGGGGTGCCTCTGGCAGGGCTGAAGCCGATCCAGCGAGCGTGCACTGCGTGACCTGCCCAGCTTAGGCATCGGCATCTTAGCAGGGAGATCGGGAGCCTGAGGCTTCAAAACTGTCAGAAAGGAGCATCCGATGCCATTGGCCACTGTGTGAGCCTGGGTGGGGTGAGAAAATACTGCAGCCCCCCCGGCCTTCCCACAGGTTTTGTCTGCAACCCTCTGGTCACAACCTGTCACCAGCCCAGACAGCCACCGGGAGGTGATAGCCTCAGCCTCACGGCCAAAGTCAAATACAGCTTCACATCTGCAAGCAGGCAATACCCCTGAGCAGGCTACCCCAGAAAGGAGAAAGCGTCTCCCACCAGCCAGGGAAGGAGGTTTGGCTTTGAGGAGCCCACGTGTGGGGAGCATCCCCTGGGAAAGGGATGTTGGCATCAAGGGAGGCATGCTAGGTATGTGCAACCCACCTGGGAAGCCGGCTGTGGGCAGCGACGCTCCACGGCGCCCATCGTCTGTGAAAAGGACCAACATGGGCTTCTTGCTCTCATGGTGGCCCCGGCCAGATGCAAACTGCAGTGGTGGGGTGTCGAGTGGGCTCCCCCCAAGGCCCTGGACTGTCACGAGCAAACCCTGGTTGCTGCTTTCATCTTCAGTCCAGTCACGAACCTGGAGAACGAAACCAGTGTCACCATGGACCGGGACAGACACTGCACTGGTGTCCCATGACAGGTCCCAGGCCAGCATCAGGACATTGTGGACCAGGACCCCTGGAAGCCACACTCTGTGTGCCATGGGAAGGGGTCGCTCCGAGGCTGCAGCACAGGGGACACTGTGGCAGGAGCCAGCACCAGCATTCCCCGCAGAGACAAGTTTGGGGAAGCATGAAGCAGCCCCCAGGGCTCTTGGCAGGACTTTTTCCTCCCCCTCCCAGAGGATGTATCCCTCCATGTCACTGCAGAGATTCCAGACAGGAAACTACACTGGAGCCTGAAAGGCTGCTGGAGGTGAAATGGGTTAAAAAACTCCTGCATGTGAATCCCAGGATTCCCTCTGTGCTGCACAAAGCAGAGGAAAAGTGACTCACAGCCGGCGTGATGGCGAAGACCTCCCAGCCCGAGGTTTGCAGTGAGACAAGCCGCGCTGCCAGCAGCTTCTTCCCTTCAGGGCTGTCTGGCTTGTCTTT
Source organism: Donacobius atricapilla (assembly GCA_013397315.1). Classification (NCBI taxonomy): domain Eukaryota; kingdom Metazoa; phylum Chordata; class Aves; order Passeriformes; family Mimidae; genus Donacobius; species Donacobius atricapilla. The sequence continues at coordinate 329,331 of WBMY01014132.1, forward strand.
CTCCAGCACCTGGTACACACTGACCTGGGGAAGACAAAAAGGTGGTCACTCAGGTGTATTCTGCCCGAGGGGTTGACCCTGGACAGAGGTGTGGGGGAAGATGGGGAACTGGCAGCATGGAACTGGAACAACCTTGGTGTGCCTTTGCTGATGTTTGCACAAGCCAGAAGGATATTTAAGGACCTGCCACAGTTAAATCATTGTGATTCTCTGTGAAACATTTGTTCGTGTGATCCTAGAGGCAGGCTGCATTCCCATTGCAGGCAAATGACCACAGCGTGCCAGTGGCATCCCTGGGCACAGGCTGGGGGACAGCCCCATCCCCATCCCCATCCCCATCCCCATCCCCATCCCCATCCCTCTCCTCACCTGGCAGAAGTGGTGCCTTTTGGGCCCATCTGTGACCCTCGGCCAGAGGCGGAAGAGGTGCAGCTCTGCCGTCAGGATCTTCTCATTCTTGGCCACGCTGGAGAGGACAAACAGGAACCGCATTTCCTCGCTGTGAGCTGAAGAGAAGGATGTATTTAGAAGGGCAAAACCAGGGGCGGCACCGCCACCAGCCCCGTGCAGCCCCTCCCCACGGCCGCATCCCAGCCCCACAGCCCCCCCTCTCCCCTTACTTTTCTCCAGGAAGCTGCGGACAGTGTTTCCCTCCAGGATGTCAGGGTTCTTGGTGACACCATCCGCATTGGCGACAGTGTTGAATAGATCCACCATGTACTGGGGTGGCTGCTTGAAGTGAGTTGGCGGGGGCGGAGGATCTTCCATGCCAAAGACTTCCAGGAGTTTCTTCAGCGCCTCAGCCCGCCGGCTTGCCACGCTGGCTGGGCTCGGGCATGCCGTCTTGGCCAGGGCCAGCAGCAGCAGGACAGTCCCCAGCATGGCTCTGTGCTCTCTGACCCCGCTCAACTCCCCCGGCCTCCCTGGAGCTGCATTTATAACTCACTGGAAAGCTGGACTGAAGTGAAATATGCACAGGAGCAATCAGGAGGGTAAAGAGAGCTAATTGCCATGCTAACAAGGTGAGAAGCCCGGCTCCCGGGCCCCCTGCATCAATTAGCCCCAGTACACAAGCGGGAAGGAGGACGGCTCACCAGGCACTCCCAGGGCTGTAGGGGAAACGGAGGTCTGGGGCCACCAGCCCCTTGCCAGGGTCTTGGCTGGGCTACATTTGCTCTCCGTAGGAGACTAACTGGATTTTAATGACGGCACTAATGGGACAAATCGGAGGGCCTTTGTATGGAGGAATGCAGCCCATCAAGATGAGCATCCCCTTCCCATCCCTGCCGCAGCAACTCGTGCTGCCCCTCTCGCAGCCGCTGCTGAGAGGGAGGATTGTGGCGGGGTCTCAGTGTCACACGGGTGTCCCCATACCATGTCACTGTCAGGGGTGCAGGTTGGGGTGCCCGGGGTCCCCTCTCCCGGTGGGGGCAGCCCAGGCTGTGTGTCCCTGCCGGGGAGCCGGGGCCACAGGGCAGAACAGATTCCAGCACAGGACCCGGCGGTGCTGCGGCCCCGGGCTGTGGGGTCACATCACAGCAGGGCCCTAATCCAGCTTGTGGGGTTTTTTGGCTTGTTT
>WBMY01014134.1:42879-65639 GCA_013397315.1 Donacobius atricapilla
GGGTCCCCCAAATCCTTCCCCCTTCCCAAAACACCTGCCGGTCTCTTTGCAGCTGACTGCTCCCGAAGTCTGACACTGAGGATGTCGGAATGCGATCCTGCCTCCATCGCTCCTAAATCCCAGGGCTACGGCATCCTCCTCCCACTGTGCTGCCGGCTGGGATGTGCTGGTCCCCCCCCCAAAAGCCAGGGACACCCCCAAATTCCCTGCCCCTGGGCCTGATCTGAGGGGCTCCACTTGCTGGCTGCTGTGGGAAGAGGCTTCTCCAGGTGGGAATCTTGAGCAATTCCTGCCTGTAAATCCCTGGTGGGATACTGGGGTTCGCTCACGTTGGGGTTCAGGAATTCCTGGCGGTCTGGTGGTTTTGGAGTGACCCCGATGAGTGCCGGGAGTCGGGCGGGTCACCGGAGCATCTACCTCGGCTCGTCCCCTGTTGGCTTCATTTTATCTTGGGAATAAATGCTCTCTCCGGGCTTGTGTCTCCTGAATTCGGGAATTTTCAGCATGGGAGCTACACTTCCCCCTCACAGAGCTTCTGCCCCTCAGGAAAGAGGCTCATCCTGCCTGATTCAGAGATAACCTGCTCTCTCCTGAAGGAATTATTCCCCCCTGAACTCCTGGTACCTGCTTGCTATCCCTGAGGAGAATTTTGCTCCCCTAAACCCCTGGCACCTGCTCCCAGGGGAGTTTTGCTCCTCTAAACTCTTGGTGCCTGCTCTCCTGAGGGAATCTTGCCCCTCAAAACCCCTCTCCTGAGAGAATTCCACCCTCCCAACCCCCAGTACCTGATTCCGAAGGAATTCCGTCCCCATAAACCCCTCAGTACCTTCTCTCCTGAGGTAATTCCGCCCCTCTAATCCCCTCTCCTGAAGGAATTCCATCCTCTAAATCAGGCTACCTGGTCCCCTGAGGGAATTCTGCTCCCCAACCCCCGCCTCATCCCCCACATTCCAGCACAGTGCTGCTATATTTAGCTCGGCCGGAGCAGCCGGACAGCCGGCGGCAATGCCGGTGACGCCAGCACATCCCGGTTCTTCCGCCACCGGAGATGCTGCCCCGGGGCTGGAGCTGCTCTTTGGGGTGACATGGGGACACCGGTGCCGTGTGCTCCCTGTTCCCACCATCCTGGGAACATCCTGGGTGGCAGGAATGCAGCTGAGGGGTGCTCCCAAACCTTATCCGTGCAGCAATTCCTAAGAAAATTCTTTATTTTCAGGGAAGGGAAAGGGCTCTGGGATCATTTTTAACTGGAGCAGGTTTGTCAGCTCCTGACAAGCTCATTTATGGGTTCGCTCTTAATTATCCTGCATCAGTGGGAATGCTGATGGATTTAATGAGGTGGGGATGAGCATCCAGTGGCATCAAGTTATTTAAGGAGCATCCCAAGCTCATGGGAATGGACAGGTGGGGTGGAGGTGAGGAAAGAGACCAGCGTCGATTTTCCAAGGGGTGGGAACATCCTGGTGAGGTCCCCGTGCCCTGTGGGAGGATCCTCTTAATTTTGGGGGGGCGGAATCCATCCCAAATTTCCCTTCCAGTGCCGGAGTGGGATCAGTGACCTCCTCCTTGAACATTCCCTTAAGTTTTGGAGCGACTTAAGTGTTTTCCTTCTCCTTTCCACACTCCCTGACAATGCTCAGGCTGCTCAGCCAAAGCCTCATGGATTATTCACTCCCTGTCAGTTATTTCTGTTCCCAGCTCTGAAAAAATAATGAGCCTGATCAGTAGGAAAAGCCCCAGGGATTTTGGGAGCAGGATGAACAGGCTGTCTCTGCCCATCCTGTGGCCACAACCCATTACAGCTCTGGCTCCTCACCTGCAGCTCCAGAGCATCCCAACCTCTCCCGGCTCCATGGGGACCACCACGAAGCCATCCTGCCTCCCATCCAAGCTCTGTGTTTTCCCAGTGCGGTGGTTTCCTGGGAAGGAGGCTTCCTCCCCTTCCACCGGCCTCAGGGTCGGTTTCTCCAGAGTATCCCAGTGTTTAGATGCGGCTTTCCCTGAAAACGCTGGAATAAGTGTTTAAGGCTCTATGGGAATGTAGGAATTTTTTTATACATTTTTATTTTTAGGTGGGAATTTGCAGCCCTGGAGGGGAGTGTGGACTTCCAGGAGTTGGGAATAGCAGGTGACAGGGACCACAGAGTTTTGTGTTCCTGCTGGTGACGATCCCTGAGGAAAACCAAAACCCTTGGAGCAGCTGAAAAGGAGAACTGTGAGATGGACTGGGGTGTCCCAATGGCTCTTTCCCTTGGGAAAAGACAGATCTTGGAGACTCTTTCAGCACCTAAAGGTGCCCCAAGACAGCTGGAGAGGGACTTTAGAAAAGAGCCTGGATTGCCAGGATGAGGGGGAATGGCTTCCTACTGCCAGGGGCTGGGTTTAGATGGGATACTGGGAAGAAATTCTTCCCTGTGAAGGTGGGGAAGTTCTGGAATAAATTTCCCAGGGAAGCTGTGGCTGCCCCATCCCTGGAAGTGTTTAAGGTCCCATTCCCAGGTTGCCAGTGCCAAGTCAACGATGGTGAAGTCCTGGAGAAGCCCTGGAACTTTTCTGCAGCCTCGGGAGTTTTCCTGGGAACGAGCGGATCAAAGGCTGGAATGTCACGTGCAGGGGTTGATGGACACATTTGGGACGGGGTTTGGGAGCGATGTCACCGCGTCCCAAATGTCGGGTATGGATCACCCCAGCAGGCAGAGATGCCCCCCCAACCTCCTGCCTGCTCCCAGCTCTGGATTCCCTAATCCAGGATGGACACTGGGATGTCTAAAGCCAAAAAACCTGAAACCTCTCCCAGAAAACATGACTTTCCTTCTGGAATCAGTATGGAAAAAGCCCTGGGGGAAGCAGAAACACCTGGAAGCAAAGCAAAATGTTGACTTTCGGTATTTTTATGGGGATATAAAGTTTGTCCCAGGAAGCAGCAAGTTTCTGTGGAGGGCTTTTTCTCCATCGTAATCTATTTTCTTTGGAAAAAAACCTCATGGATTTGGGGGCTGGAAAAAGAGTTTTGGTTCCACCAGGCTCATAAATTTTGTCCTGTGCTGGTGGGAGGGAATTTGGGAGGGTCTCGCTGATCCCCCCCTGAGCTTCCCCCATCCAAAACTTGTCCTAGAAAATAGGAAAATGAACATTAAAACCCAAGGAATGTGTTGTATATATCTACAAAGCCAAAAAATCCTGCGAAGAGAAGGTTGGAAAGCTCCACTGCCCGGCCTTGCTGCTTCCCTGCATCTGCTTCAAAGCTTCACCTCCTCTGGAATCAGCTTCCAAAACAAATCCCGACATCCTACCTTGGGCTCCTGCCATCCCCAGCTGGACCTGGGTTTATTTATGAAGGGGGAAAGTGCTTTTTTTTCATGGATAACTCGTTCAGAAAGTGGGGTTTTGGGGGCTGAGGGCAGTCACGGATGTTTCTGCCTGCAAGGCTGGAACTTCAGGAATGCTGTAGGAATCTGGAAAGGCGGATTTGGGAGGAAATCCACCGTGTAGGGTGGTTTTGGCTGGGAACGTGAGCCGTGGATAATGGTGGAGGATACCCTGGCTGCCTAAAGGCTAAAGAGGGGATCCCAGAATTTCCACGGGGGCTCAAGTGTTCCTTCCCAGGGCTGGAACGAGATCCCTGGGATTGTTAGGATTGGAGTGTTGAGAGGGATGAGGCACCAGCAGGAATTAAAGGCTCTGAGGCATCAGGAATGTGATGAAGAGGCTGAATCTCATCCATGTCCATGTTTTTCCTGGAAAGCCGTGCCGCCAGATGCAGCCCTTTACAAGGCCAAGTGCACGCTTCCATCAGGGATGCAGGATGGAGGAAGGTCACGGGTGGGATGGAGGAATGCCATTGGAGCCGGGATGGAGACGTGAGTTGCTGCTCTTTGCTTTCCAGGTCTGTTCTTCCAGCTCTTTTTTGGGATATGATTTAGGCCGGTTTGGAGGGAGTGTCGCATTCCCTGGTGTGTGGGAGCATGGGGAGGGCGCAGAATCCTGGAATGGTTTGGGATGGAAGGAACCTTAAGGATCATATAGTTCCACCCCCCTGCCATGAGCAGGGACGCCTCCCACTAGCTCAGGTTGTTCCAAGTCGGCTCCAGGGCTGGAAGCCTCTCCCGAGCTCTGGAAGCGCGGTGCTTCCAGACGCGGCCTCTCAGCTCCCTCTAGAGCCAGAGGGAAGGAAAAAACTTCCAAAAGTTGCTCCACCTGCTCCTGAAATCGTCAGCTGGAGGGTCCTGTCCTTTCCCAGGCAGAGGGAGGCACGCTGGGGTGATGCCAGAATCCTGGACCAAGAAATTCCTACCTTGCACACATCAGACGTCCAGGAAACCTGAGGGGTCCTCCAGGTTGGCATGGGGTATCCCAAGACTCCTGGAGAAAAGGACATGGCTGTTTTTCTGGGAGGAGGGAGGGATGGAGGCAGGAAGGGGCCTTAGGATCCCTCGGGATCCCCTCGCCGTGTGTGGCAGCTCCATTCCCAGCCTAAGCTCCCATTTCTCATCATAAATAACAGCATCTCCTTTCCCTCTGGCTCCCAGCAGAGATGTCCAGGCATCCCTGAATGTGTGCCCTTACTGGGGACAAATCCACAGGGATGGAGGAGGGAGAATTCCCCAAAACGGCAATAAAGGAGCTTCCTTTGTAATGGGGTTTATAAAGTTTCCTGTCTCAATCCGAGTTTTTCCTGGGAAGCGGGCAGGGTTAGGTTAAGAACACCTCATTAAGTACTGAGATAATTGCAGGAGTGATTCCCAAGCAAAGCATCCACAATTTGGGATGGAAAGGACTACCCTGATGCTGATAAAGGAGATCTTGGAGCATTCCAAGGGAAAAGCATCCAACCCTTCCCAAGGCTGCAGAGCCTGGGGAGGGGTTCCATGTCCCCCCCTCCCTCTTCCCCAGCGGGATTTTGGGAGCCTCCATTGGCAAAGCCGCCTCGTTGAGCAAGAGGGCCCTGACGAGGATTTCATGAGCGAGCTTCCCGCAGGGAGCAAAGGGCAGCGGGAGCGTGTCCCTGCCTGGCCGGCGCCTCCCGGGGATTTCGGACAGCAAAGGGACTGTGAGGAGGAGGAAGGCACCGGGGAATTCCTTCAGCTTCCTGGGCTGGTTCCCAGGCCATGGCGGCCACCACGGTGACCGATGCCGGCAGCGTGAGGATCATCACGGAGGTGATCCCGGCCACGGATCCCCGGGCGGCCCAGCTGGCCTCAGGCTCCCAGGCACCTGCCAGGACGTCATTCCAAACACGAGGCTTCCGGAGGGCGCATCCCAGGGTGTTGGGGGTGAGACATGGCCTTCCAGGGCCCCAGCAGGGGTTGGGGATCTGCAGGGGTTGTCCTGCTGGAGGTTCTCCCTGGCTGGGTGGAGAGGACATTGGGACAGGTGCCTCTCCCAGTCCCCTCCTGGCACTGTGACGTGGGATTGGGGTGGGATGCGTCTCCCTCGTCCTTCCCCAGACCATCCACATCTTCACCGGAATCGTCCACATCAGCTTTGGGATCATCCTGACATTGTCGGAGCACAGGAACCCTTCCCTCCCTGTGGCCAGCGGGATCCTCTTCTGGCTGGGGATCCTGGTAAGTTGGGATGGGCACATGGGAATCTCAGGGAGTCCTTGTGGACTGGGGACAATATCCCAGAGTCACCAAGTCTCCACTGACATCCCACCCCCCACCCATTCCGGGATGTTTGTGCACCCCTGAACCCCAATTCCCAGGTGGAGAGACACAAGGAAGGGTGGCAGGGTGACAGGGAAAGGTGCCTTGCTGCTGACACCAATTCCTGCTGTTTTCCAAGTAGCTCCTGGTCTCGGGCTCGTTGCTGGTGGAAAGTGAAAGAAGAGACAGCCCTGTGCTGGTAAGATCCAGGCTGGGAGGTACAACGTGTCCCCCCATTCTTTAGGCCCCTTCCAGCAGCTGCCAGGACCCCTCCACAGCCTGGATTAATCCCATGGGATCCTCAGGCCAATCTGCCCCTTGGGAAGTGCCCAGCTCTCCCACGTGGAGCACAGGATGGGAGTCAGGGTCACTGTGGGATGAAGGAGATAAAAGGTCCAGGAGACCCTCATGGCTTTGGAATCATGGCGGGATGAGTGGGACAAAACTGAGCGGCTTCTCCAGGAGACCTTTGATTCCGGTTGAATAATCCATGTGGGAAGCAGCCCTTCCCGGGGTCTGCGTCACCGGGTGCTTCCCACAGGTCAAGACCTGCTGTGTGGTCAACGTGGGCGTTGTCCTGGGCACGCTGGTGGCCACCGGGATCCACGGCACGGCCATCACCCGGAACATGCCCGGCTGCGAGAACCACAGGCCCTTCCAGATCCGCCAGGAATGGTGCCTCCACAGGGAAGGCAAGGTATGGACACCCGGGATTGGGGGGGGGAAGTGTTCGAGGATCCAGGTCTTGTTCAGGTGGGATATTCCCGTTCTCCTCCTCCTTGCAGATCCTGACCAACGCGCTGGATTCCACCCTGGCGCTCCTCGGCCTGCTGGAATTCTGCGTGGCCGTGGCGGTTCTGGCCTTTGGATACGACACAGTCCGGCAGCACACATACACCCAGCTGGCGAGGGAGGCCGGGATCCACGGGAATCCCTGGAATGCTGATCCACCCCTTCCTTCCTCCGAAGGGCCGCCCCAATCCGGGCGTTCCTGAGTGCCTCCCGGAGATTTCCCTGCGTTTCCCTGGTATTGCTTTCCCAGGCGCTGTAGCCGCGGCCAAGCCCCGCACGTGGTGCCGCATCCCGGGGGGTGGTCCCTGCTACCGGAGCCCCCTGGGATGCCCTAAGCGTGTTCGGTTCCCAATAAAGGCCTCTCCCCCCNACGGGTGTGGAAGGATCCCGGGAAGAAGAGGTGGGAAGAGAGGCGGGGATTGGGGGGGGCTGGGCTCCAGAAGGGCTGTTTGGGGGGGCCATGAGGTCTGGAGGAATTTTGAGGGGCTCTCGGGGGCTTGTGAAGGTGTTCCGGAGGTATCCATAGGCTTTAGGAAGGATCCAGACGTGACAGAGATGACTTGGAGGGGATGCCGGGGAACTGAGGAAGGCGTGGGATGCTCCGAGGTTGGCGGAGTTTCATGGAATTCTGGAGAGGAGCTGGAGTGGATCCCGGCTGCATCCCGGGGTTTTTGGGGAGCTAACACCTCCCGTGTGCCCGCCCAGGTTCTCCCACATGATCCAGGACAAGGCGCTCCGCACCTCCTGGGCGCGGAAAATGAAGGAGAGGCAGGAGAAGAAGCTGGTCCAGGAGCTGGCACGGCAGCTGGAGGAAGCAAAGAAAAGGGAGAAGGAGGTAACAGGGCTCGGGAGCTGGAGAATTCCCGTCTTTCCCAAGTGCAATCTCATGTCTCTGCCCTCTTCCCGGGCGTCAGAGCTGTGGCAGAGCCCAGGAAAAAGGCAGCTGGGATGGAGAATTCCCTGTCCTGATGCCAAATCCAGTCACATGCTCCAAGTCACTGACTCGGAATAAACTCCCTGGGTCAATTCCAGCCTCACCCGGGGTGGAAAAGCTGCTGGAATGACAGATTTCACACTTGGGTGGGCATTGGCGCTGGTTTGGGTTTAATCCTGGAGGAAGGGATCCGCAGGGAACGTTTTGGTGCTGCTCCCACAGGAAAAGAAGCGGCGGCGGGAGGAAAACCTGAAGCGGCGCCTGGAAAACGAGCGGAAAGCCGAGATTGTCCAAGTGGTGAGTCCCCTCTGCCGGCCGGGAACAGCACTGGGAGCAGCCCACAACCTCCAGCCCCCTGTGGATCAGCCTCTGATTTGCTCCAGTTCCTCTCCCTGTCTCTGTCTTTGGAGGATACTGGGAGATTCCCAGCAAAGCTTGGCATGCTGAAAGCATGTCCGCTGTGTTCTCCCAAGCTTGGGAATACCAGAACTGAGGGATAACGGGGTGGTACAGCAAGGCAAATGTGGCACTGGTGGGGATCCATGTGGGAAAACCATGGCTTTTCCATTGGGAAGAGGTCTGGGAGGTCGGGGTGGATGTGGTGAAGACCTCACCTGTGGGTGAGGATGGGGTGAGTTTTGGGATAAATCCCATCCTAGAATCCTTGGTGGTGGCAGGCTGGGAGCCATCCATGCCCATCCTGCCTCATTCCCACACTTTCTGCTCTATTCCTGGAAATGCTCCAGGACAGGGCTTGGAGCAACCNGAGATGGCGGCGGTGCCCGGCACAGAGATGGCGGCCGTGCCCGACACAAAGATGGCGGCCACCGCTGTGCTCGGAGGGCATTGCCCAATACAAACATGGCGACCGGGGAGGCTCTCTGGCATCGCGTTCCTATGGGGAGCGCGGTTCTGACGTCATTTCCCTGCGACGCCGCGGGGCCGCGTGGATCATGGAGGGGGAGAACGGGGCCGCCCCGGGACCGGGACCGGGAGCGACCCCCGAGGAGCCCAACGGGGCCGCCTCGGCTGCGGCCGCGGCTCGGCGGCGGCGGAAAGGCGGCAAGAAGCGGCAGGAGGCGGTGGTGGCCATCCCGCGGGGCAAGCCCAAGTCGGGACGGGTGTGGAAGGATCCCGGGAAGAAGAGGTGGGAAGAGAGGCGGGGATTGGGGGGGGCTGGGCTCCAGAAGGGCTGTTTGGGGGGGCCATGAGGTCTGGAGGAATTTTGAGGGGCTCTCGGGGGCTTGTGAAGGTGTTCCGGAGGTATCCATAGGCTTTAGGAAGGATCCAGACGTGACAGAGATGACTTGGAGGGGATGCCGGGGAACTGAGGAAGNTGCTGCTCCCACAGGAAAAGAAGCGGCGGCGGGAGGAAAACCTGAAGCGGCGCCTGGAAAACGAGCGGAAAGCCGAGATTGTCCAAGTGGTGAGTCCCCTCTGCCGGCCGGGAACAGCACTGGGAGCAGCCCACAACCTCCAGCCCCCTGTGGATCAGCCTCTGATTTGCTCCAGTTCCTCTCCCTGTCTCTGTCTTTGGAGGATACTGGGAGATTCCCAGCAAAGCTTGGCATGCTGGAAGCATGTCCGCTGTGTTCTCCCAAGCTTGGGAATACCAGAACTGAGGGATAACGGGGTGGTACAGCAAGGCAAATGTGGCACTGGTGGGGATCCATGTGGGAAAACCATGGCTTTTCCATTGGGAAGAGGTCTGGGAGGTCGGGGTGGATGTGGTGAAGACCTCACCTGTGGGTGAGGATGGGGTGAGTTTTGGGATAAATCCCATCCTAGAATCCTTGGTGGTGGCAGGCTGGGAGCCATCCATGCCCATCCTGCCTCATTCCCACATTTCCTGCTCTGTTCCTGGAAATGCTCCAGGTCAGGGCTTGGAGCAACCTGCACTAGTGGAAGGTGTCCCTGCCCATGGCCAGCGGTGGAATTGGATCATCCTTAAGGTCCTTTCGAACCCAAACCATTCCAGGATCCTATGATTCCATGAAATCGCCTCTCTTTTTTCCCTTTCCCAGATCCGGAACCCCCTGAAGCTCAAGAGGGCCAAGAAGAAGCAGCTGAGGCGGATAGAAAAGCGGGATACGCTGGCCCTGCTCCAGAAGACGCCCGTGAAGCGCAGCACAGCCATGGAATGAGGCGGGAATCAGGATGCTGCCACACCCGGGCCATGCAGCCGGAATTCCTGTGGATCCTGCTCCTTTCCAGGGGTTTTTCCACAGCTTGCCAGGCAGGAATCGCTGCCAGGACCCTCAGTGTTGGACAAACAACAGGACAGAGCTGAGGCGATGTGTTCCACAGGAACCAGCTGCTGGATCCCCCAATCCCTGTGGAAACAGGATGTGGCCGGTGCCAGAGGCTGGAACAGAACTTTGCTTTCCCAAATTTGCCTTTTCCTTATAAAAATGAATAGGAACTGAAGCAGATTCGCTTCCGGTGGCTCTGGGGACTGGTGGTGGGGAGGGATGTGGTCCCTAAGGCATTCCTAGCATTGGTGCGTGTCCCTCATTCCTTGCAGTTCCCCTTTCTCCAAAGAAGGAATTCCCATTAGGAATGAGCCCTGGAACCTGTCAGCAAGGAAGGGGGCACAGTGTCACACACCCTCCTGTGGGGGGCAACGCTGGGAATTTGGTGGGGAATGGAAGTTGGAAATCCACGTGGATTTCTTAACATCCCTGGTTTCTCTTGGTCCATGAACACCCCTTTCTGCATTCCTGGGGAGGGATGTGGCTGTGAGCTGGGGTGGAGGGGATGGGGGCACAAAGGGGTGCACTGGGTGGAAAATGGGACTGCAGGAATCAGTGCGGAGCCCTGGGATGGGAATGCAGGGCCCTGGAGCTTCATCCTGGGGTGACAGTTTTGGTGGGGGGGCCCTCAGACCTGTGATGGGATGTCCCACCCATGTCCAGGAGGCAGGGGTGCCACAGGGAAAGTGAGGAGTGGCGGGAATTTCGGGGTGTGGCCGGTGCCAGCCGAGAGCGGGGTCATGGGGCAGGAGGGCTCTGCCCTTGCCCTTCCCAGGTTAATGATTGCCAAGGAATCCTTGAGCCTCTGTCTCGGCAGAGCCCACGGCCCAGGCTTTGCCCAGAGGGGTAAGAGAAGGGGAAGCTCGGGCCCTCGGGGGACGATTTCCTGGTGGGACGGATGTGGGAGAACCACGTCTCCTCCCAGGGCTGGATTGGGGCCAACATCCCTGTTCCCAGCCTGCCGTGCCGCACGGAGAGGGAGCGGGGTGCACACAGGACTGGGGGGGCTCGGAGCCCCTGGATCCTCACCCTGCTCCGGCCCCGGGGTGGGGAGGAGGATAAGGAGGGTAGACGGTGGGTGCTGGGAATGCCGGGGCTGGGAGACACATGGAAAAAGGGGTGTCCCGGCTGCCGGGTGAGTTTTGGAGCGGGGGTTTGGAGTCAGAGGATGGGAGGTGGTGAGGAGGGAGGGGATGGGGCAAAGGGAAGAAGGGGATGGGGACATGGGAAGCAGAGGACGGGGATCACGGAAGGAGGGGACCAGGAAGCGAGGGAATAAGGACCAGGGAAGGAGGGGACAAGAACCAGGAAAGAAGGGATGGGGACGTGGGAAGGGGGGTTAGGGACATGGGAAGGAGGGATAGGGACGTGGGAAGGAGGGATAGGGACGTGGGAAGGAGGGATAGGGACGTGGGGAGGAGGGATAGGGACNAGGAGGGATAGGGACGTGGGAAGGAGGGATGGGGACATGGGAAGAAGGGATAGGGACATGGGAAGGAGGGATGCCAGCAGAACTACCTGGACCACAAACCCCATCCCCGTGAGGATCCCTGGGGATGGGCCCCTGCCACCAGCCTCCTCCTGGGCGTGGCAATCCCTGCGGGACACTCAGGGTGATTCCCATTCCTAGGTGCACCATGGTGGAGGTGACAGTGGCACCGCAGTCCTCTCTGGCCGACCGGCCGGTGCAGGTCCGGGTGCGGGGACTGTCCCCATCCCAGCTTGTCACCCTGCGGGCATGGCTGAAGGACGAGCAGGGCGAGTGCTTCCAGTCCCGCGCCTTTTTCCGTGCTGACGGAGCGGGAGAGGTGGATCCTGGGCTCCATGCCGCCCTGGGGGGCAGCTACTCTGGGCTCTGGCCCATGGGGCTCTTCTGGTTCCTGCAGCCTGACACCCTTTTCCGACGGCTGGTCAAGCGGGATGTGGCTGGCAGCCCCTTCCGCGTCCGGCTGGAGGTGTTCGATGGGCTCTGCCTGGGCGCGGATCCCCGGGAGCAGCCGCTGGCATCCTGCGAGGCCGAGCGGTGGTACGTGGGCCCCGGAGTGCAGCGAGTGCCCGTCCGTGAGGGAAGGGTCCGTGGCGCCCTGTTCCTGCCTCCTGGTGAGCGCTGGGGAGCGGGGAATTCCGGGATATCAACCCTTGGGGACTTGCAGGATGCTCATTCTTGGGAGCCCTGCAGTGCCCAGCCTTGGGATACCCAGCCAGTATTCCCTTGGGATACAGAACCTTGGGAGCCTGGGATATCGATACTGAACCTTGGGATCCTGGGGATGTCAAGCATCGGAACCCCTGGGAAACAACACTGGGACTCTTGGGATGCTAAAGCGTAGGATTCCTGGGTTGTCCAGCCCTGGGATGCCCAAAGTTGGGATCCCTGGATTGCCCAGCCTTGGGATCCTTGAGATACCAAACCTCAGGATCTTGGGATGCCCAGCCTCGGGACCCCCAGGGTACTCTACCTTGTGACCCCTGGGATGCCCAACCATGGAACCTCCGGGATGCAGGACAGCGCCAGTGGCTCCCCATCCCTGACATTCTCCCTGTCTCCCTGCAGGTCCAGGCCCCTTCCCTGCGGTCATCGACCTGTTTGGGGGTGCGGGGGGGCTGATCGAGTTCCGAGCGGGGCTCTTGGCCAGCCGGGGCTTTGCCGTGCTGGCCCTTGCCTTCTTCGCCTACGACGACCTGCCCCGAGTCCTGGCCCAGCTGGACCTGGAATATTTTGAGGAAGCTGCAGAGCTGCTCCTCCAGCATCCCAAGGTGAGTTCCAGAGCATTGAGAAAGGCACCTGTGAGCCAGGATGTGCTGGGGACTGGGGACAACCTGGTGAGCTGGACATCCAGGTGTCCAGGGATTGTCCTGGGGACATCCTCATCCCGGTGAGCTGAATATCCAGGTGTCCAGGGATTGTCCTGGGGACCAGGGATTGTCCTGGGGACATCCTTACCCTGGTGAGATGGATATCCAGATGAGCAGGGATTGTCCTGGGGACCAGGGATTGTCCTGGGGACATCCTCACCCTGGTGAGCTGGATATCCAAGTGACCAGGGATTGTCCTGGGGACCAGGGATTGTCCTGGTGAGCAGGATGTCCAGGTGACCAGGGTAATGTCCCAGGGTTTTCCCAAGCACTAGGAATGTCCCAGGGACTGGGGATAGCCCAGTGAGTGGGATGTCCTGGTGACTGGGGATATCCCATGAGGACATCCTTGTCCTGGCACCCAGAGATGTCCCAGTAAATGTGTTTTCCCTGTGTATTATCCCAGCTGGCTCCATTTCCTCTTTCTCCAGGTCCGAGGCCCCGGCCTGGGCGTGGTGGGCGTCTCCAAAGGTGCGGAGGTGGCCTTGGCCATGGCCACCTTCCTGCCACAGGTGGTGGCCACGGTGTGGATCAACGGGACGGCCTTCCTGCATGGAAACCCGCTGGTCTATAAGGAGCTCCGCATCCCTCCCATTCCCTACTTCACCGAGCGCGTCCTGTTCACCGAGGTGGGAGCCATGGACAACTCGGCCATCTTCGCCGACCCCCGGGATCCCGCCTACCGCGCCTCGGCCATCCCGGTGGAGAAGATCCGGGGCAAGGTACTGTTTGTGGTGGGAGAGGCCGACCGGAGCTTCAACAGCAAGCTCTTCGCCGAGCTGGCCCTGGCGCGGATGCCACCGGAGAGCGGCAGGATCCTGTCCTATCCCGGTGCCGGGCACCTGATCGAGCCCCCCGGATCCCCCCTGTGCAGCAACTCCAGCATCCGGGGCACTCCCAGGCCGGTGGCATGGGGGGGAGAACCCCAGCCCCATGCCCGGGCCCAGGAGCATTCCTGGCAGGAGATCCTGCAGTTCTTGGAGCTCCACCTGGGCTCGGTTGCCACCATGAAGCTGTGAGGGGTGGGGAAAGGGGGTTGGGGTCACCGGGATTGTCACTGCAGGGAATAAAGCGTCACTGGTGGCTCCTGCTTGTGCTCCTGGGGGATGATGTGTGGGACAAAGACTGGACGCAGATTTAGGAGATATATTGGAGATATTTGGGAGATATATCAGTTGTATATTGGATGCATGCGGGATATACATCAGATATATATTGGACACGTCGGATACATATTGGATATAGATCAGATATAAATTGGACATATATATAGGATATATATTGGATACATATAGAGGATACAGAACATATATGTAGGATACAGAACAGCTCAGACATCTATTGGACATATATAGCACATATTTAATACATACATTAAACATTTATATATGTATAGGACATATATGGGGCGGCACGTATAGAACATATATTTGCCATATATCAGCCCAGCTGCATCTGGGGGCACACTGCTCTCTCTGCAGCTGCCCTGGCTTCCTGAGGAGGTTTGAGGGAATCACACCCAGCCCCTGGCTCCTCATGCCCTCCTGCCAGGATCCATGTGCTCCTGGGAGCTGGCGTGACCCCATTCCCACGCCCAGGGCATGGGACGGGGAGTGGCTGTGCCCGGCACTCTGGGAAGGGTGGGGAGGGGTGATGCGGTTTAAGCCGCAGTAAAGATAAATCCCAGAAGGGAAACATGGGGAAAGGGAGGCAGAGGGAATGCCCGTGGAGGACTTTGGATTCCCTGTGGCACTGCCAGCAGGGCATGGCCAGGGCGCAGCAGGGATTTGGGGTAACTGGCTGATTCCCAGTCCCTCAGACACCACTGGGGCTGTGCCACTGTGTCCCCTGCTCCCATGGCTATTCCAGGAGTGGCGTGTCCAGATGTCACTGCTGTCCCCACTGGCTCTGGGGAGGTGGGCACACACCAGCCTTCTCCTTTCCCCCTGGATAACTTGATCCAGCTGGGCATCCTGCCCGGCACCAGCTCCTTTCTCTCTTCTCTGGGACAGTCTCCAAGCACGGGATAAGCTTGGTTTGTCCCTGGTCACCGTGACACGGCCACAGGAGGTGACCACAGGGCTGGGGCACTGAGGTCACCGGCGGCACAGGAGCGAGGAGCCCTGGGCAGAGCTCATCCCACGGGATCAGCTGATCCTGATACCCCCCCGCATCCCAGCCACCTGGATATAAATCCACACCGCAGAGCCCCGCGCTCCGCCTGTGTCACCGCCATGGGACGGAGCTGCTCCTTCCTCCTGCTCCTCTTCCTCCTGTCCCCATGGCCCAGAGCCACCGTGGCACTCCAGTACCGCCACGACTGCGGAGAGTTGGGAATGCAGCTTTTGGTCTTCCCGCCCCACGGCCGCACTGTCCGCTTCAAGGTTCTGGGTGAGTGGGGGGACTCCCTGAATCCCCTTGGGGTGCTGGATTTCTCTGGGATTCCCCCCGAACCTGGAGTGCTCCATCAGGAGGTCTCCTAATGGGATGAGCCCAACAGCTTGGGTGAGCTGTTGCTGCTGCCCAGGGGGTTTCCATGCACCCGGATTTGTCACTTCCCCATGTCCACGGTGTCCCCCCAGACGAGTTTGGCTCCCGCTTTGACGTGGCCAACTGCTCCATCTGCCTCCACTGGCTGAATTCCAGGGAGGACGGCTCCATCATCTTCTCCTCTGGCTACAAGGGCTGCCACGTCCTGTTCAAGGTGACACTCCTGTCCCCGCTGCGGTCCCCTCCAGCAGGATGGGGGTGACTGTCCCTCGTGTCCCCCCGCAGGAGAACCGCTACATCCTGCGGGTGCAGCTGGAGGAGCTCCTGTCCAGTGGGATCCCAGTCACCTCCTACGAGGTCAACATGACCTGCCCTAAGCCAGGTGGCTCCGAGATGCTCCCAGGTGGAAAGCGGGAGCATGCCCGGGACAGCGGAGTCGTGGTCTCCCACACTGGCCTGCACCAGGTCTCTGAGTCCTCCCTTACCCTCACGGGATCCCAGCTCACATCCCGAGATCACGTGGAGCAGGTTCACACCGTGGGACGGTATCAGCCCAGCTCAGTGCTTCCTGGGATCCAGCACCATTCCAATCCGGCTCACTCAGGGCTTCTGTCCCAGCCTGCTGGGGTTCATCCTGTCACCCAAATCCAGGGAACCTTCCTCCGCCCAGGCGTGCAGTCCCCCCAGCCCGGGGGGCAGAGCCAGCCAGGGATGCTACGCCCAGTGCTTGTATCCCAAAACCATCCCAGTTCAGTGCATCCCGGGGGTCAGACCCAGCCAGGGCACCTGTATTCAGGCTTTTTATCCCAAAACCAGCCTGGGATGGTGCATCCTGGGGGTCAAAACCAACCAGGGATTCGCCCAGGGTCTGCATCTCAAAACCAGCCTGGGAGTCAAAACCAACCCGGGCAACTTCGTCCAGGGTTTGTATCCCAACACCCTACTAGGGGTCAAAACCAACCAGGGATTCGCCCAGGGTTTGTATCCCAAAACCCTCCTGGGGGTCAAAACCAACCAGGGATTCGCCCAGGGTTTGTATCCCAAAACCCTCCTGGGGGTCAAAACCAACCAGGGATTCGCCCGGGGCTTGTATCCCAAAACCCTCCTGGGAGTCAAAACCAGCCAGGGATTCGCCAAGGGTTTGTATCCCAAAACCCTCCTGGGGGTCAAAACCAACCCGGGCAACTTCGTCCAGGGTTTGTGTCCCAAAATCCTCCCAGGGGCCAAAACCAACCAGGGCTTCGCCCGGGGCTTGTATCTCACAACCAGCCTGGCTTGACCTCCACTGGTATTCAGACTCCAGCAGGATTCCTGCGCCCGGTAGCTCAGCCCCCAAACCAGCCGGGAATATCTCGTCCCAGTCATTACTCCGACTCCCAAACCATGCTCCAAGGCCACACTGGGCTGCCTCATGCTGGCCATCCCAGCCCAGCCTTGGTGCACCCAGGACTCTCATCCTGGCCAGGTTTCATCAGCCCTGGACTCCAGGCTCAGCCCCAGCCAGGCCTGGGACGCCCAGGGCTGCAGCCCCAGCCCGGATTGCTGCAGCCTGGGATTCACTCCCAGCCCAGCCTGCTGCAGTCCACAGCGCTCTTCTACCCCTCGGCAGGGGCAGGTAAGGTGGGAAGATGGGATGGAGGGATGCTGGGACAAAGGGAAACAGCCTCAGGGTGCTTTTCCAACCCACATTCCACTCTGTGTCCCTCTCTGCTTTCCCCCCAGGAACGCAGCTGACACGGGAGCAGTGCCAGGTCCCGGTGGGCCGGATGCCCTGCGTGGCTCCACAGGGACGGGATGGATGCCTGCAGGCGGGATGCTGCTACGACGACATGGACCGCACCACACCCTGCTATTATGGGAATACCGGTAGGACAGCCGGAGGCACATCCCAAAATCCCTCCCCGGCGCTGGGAGAGGGTGCTCGGGGTGATGGAGCCTCTCCGTGGTGCCGCAGCCACCGCGCAGTGCCTGCTGGAGGGACACTTTGTCCTGGTGGTCCCGCGGGGAATGGTGGCCCAGCCGTACAACCTGGACAGCGTGCGGCTGGCCAGCAGCCAGGCGGGATGTGAGCCCGTCCACAGGTCCGAGGCCTTCGTCATGTTCCGCTTCCCGGTCACCCACTGCGGCACCACCGTCCAGGTAGGGCGGGAAAACCCCGGAGAGCCTGCGGGTGGGCACGGTGGGGTCACTTCAGGATGGAAGTGTCCCCAGGATGCTCCCGGTCCCTCCAAAACTTCAGGAGAAAGAGCTCACATACATGCTGCCTCCCACCTCAAATCCTCATCCGTGTATGCCCCAGGATGTTTCCCATTCCAGCATTCCTTACACAGGTGATGGGGGACAGGCTGATCTATGAGAACCAGCTGATCTCCACCATCGATGTCCAGGGATCCCCCCGCGGCTCCGTCACTCGGGACAGCGTCTACATGTAAGGAAAAACGGAGGCAGAGAGCCTGGATTCCACCTTGGATCAAGCCACCCCTCATTCCCGCCCACGTCCCTGGTGGTGTCCCCACAACTTGTGCTGAGGGGCCTGATGGAGGATTTGGGAGTCTCCCACCTTCCTCTCCCTTTTTCCCCAGTCTCCATGCTCGGTGCATCTACAACTCCAGCGACCTCCTTCCCTTGGGAGTGGAGGTGGCCGTGCCCCCCACAGCCGCCCCCCTGGCCATGCCGGGCCCGCTGGGGCTCCAGCTGCGGATTGCCACAGGTGAGTGCTCCCTATCCCGCTCCCTTATCCCACTCCCCAACGCACTCAACCCCTCCAAAACATTCCTACAGACGAATCCTACAGCTCCTACCACCCAGTGGGTGACTTCCCCCTGGTGAGGGTGCTCCGGGATCCCATTTATGTGGAAGTCCGGCTGCTCCAGAAGACAGATCCCAATTTGGTGCTGGTGCTGCACCACTGCTGGGCCTCCCCTGGCTCCCACGCCACATCCCAGCCCCAGTGGCCCATCCTGGTGGAGGGGTGAGTGACGGACGGGAAGATGGAAGCGAGGGAGGCTCGCTGTGCTGACACAATGTCCCTGTTTCCCACCCAGGTGTCCCTTCCAAGGGGACAACTACAGGACAAGGCTGATTCCAATGGGTCCGGCCTCTCCGGAGCTGCCCTTCCCGAGCCACTACCAGCGCTTTGTCATCTCCACTTTTGCCTTTGTGGAGCCCCCCGGAATGGCTGTGCTGGAGGGGGAGGTCAGGGGGATCCCCATGAATCCCTGTGTTGGGAATGCCTCGGTGTTGGGAATCCCTTGTCCCAACACCCCCAAACCCACCCCAGCACTGACCCTGCTTCCGGCAGCCCAGTCTCTTCCGGTTGGGAAGCTGCTTTTAGGGTGTTTCTCAAGGCTTGGGGATGTTTTTGAGGTCCCTTCAGGCTTGGGGACCCTTTTTGGGGATCCCCAGGTTGACGCTGGCATTCCTGTGGCTCCCAGGTGTACATCTCCTGCAGTGCTTCCGTGTGCCACCTGGCCCAGCCGGAGCCCTGCCGGCCCTCCTGCCAGCTGGGAGTGCCCTCACGTGAGTCTGGGAGCCTCCAGGGATTTGGGAAGACCTCTACGTGTCCCCCCTCTTCCCAAGCCAACCTGTTGCTCCCCACAGGAGTGCGGAGGTCTCCGGGGCACAGGAGGACAGGTGACAGCATAGGGACAGTCACCTCCCAGGGAGGCATCGTCTTTCCTGAGGTTCCCAGGAGAGGGGGAGCTCAGCAGAGAGGCTGAGGGGTGAGTGCCTTCTGCTCCCTGAAAACCCCTTCATCCCAAACACCTCCTTATCCCTCTAAGCTGTCTCCTCCCCCTTCCTCCTCACAGCTCCAGCCTCTACCTGGATGCCGTTGGTTGTCTCTGGAAAAGCTGGAAAAATAAAACCAGTGCAGAGCACGGCTCTAAGGGTGGTTTGTCCTTGGGAGAGGAGGAAAGAGGGTGCCTCATCCCCAATCCAAGCTGGCAGCAGCCACAGCCCCCCAAATCCCACCCTGTTACACCCCAGCCCTTCACAGGAGCCCTTTCCAGCTGGGATGACAGGGAACAAGTCTTTATTTCCATACTGAAACTAAGTAACTGCTTACAAAACTGCACAGTCCTCCCTTCCCTCCCTCCTTCCACGCACCCTGGCCTCAAACTTCCACCAGCATCGAGACTGGGGTTTTTTGTCAAACCAGTTACAAGCACAAAACAATCTAAAGGCAGAAAACACAGGGAATTGGGAAAAAAAACTAAACAATAAATTCATGAAGTACAGGGAAGGCAGTGTCCAACTTCCCTTGCACCAAGAGCTACAACAGGGGAGCTTGATAATCCCACCTGGATATTCCCACCCACCTCCCCCCCCCAAATCCCGNCCCCCAAATCCCGAAAAATCCCAGCCCCACTTCCAGGGCTACAGGCTGTAGAACTTGAGGCTCCTATCCATGCCTGTGGAAGCGATGAACTTGGCATGGTGGCCGAAGGCCACTCCTGTGGTCAGCCCACTGTGCTCTGTGGATGGAAAACAATCCATGGTCACAATTCTGAGTGGATTGGTCCCGTTCCCACTCCAGCCATTTCCATGATCCCCACAGTCCCTCACCTGTGAAATGGAGGATCTCCGTCCACTGCTTGCAGATGTAGATCTGGACATCGGTCCCGCCCAGCGCCAGATAGGTCCCGCTCTGGTCGAAAATCAGGGATTTCACCTGCGGAGGAGAATCACAACAAGGCGTCGAAAAAGCTCCAAATGGCTTTTTTTGGGGTGCCACAACCCCTGGAGCAGAGATGCCGTGGGGGGAAAAGCGACGTCACACACCTCGAAGTTGTTATCCAGCTGCAACGTCTTGAAGTTCTTGAGCTTCCTCAGATCCCAGAGCTTGACGGAGGAGTCGTCGGCCGCCGTGGCCAGGTAGTACCCGTTCTCCGAGAAGGCGATGCTGGTGATGGGCCCAGAGTGTCCCGGGAAGTTGGCCACATTGGTGCGTTCCTGGGGACAGGGCGGTCAGAGGGCACCTCAGCACTGGGATGTGGCATCGTTCCCAAATGACCTCTGCGGTCACGGTGTCACCAGCCGCTGCTCTGGAGCTGGCATCTTGGGATTGTTGGAGAAACCTCCAAAAACATTCCTCAAAGTCCTGCTCCTTGGACTGATCCCCAAACCAAGCTCAGACACTCCCACCCCAAACCCCTGTTCCCACACATTCCCATCAGCCCTTACCTTCAGATCCCAGATCTTGATTTGGGAATCCATCGTTCCCGTCCCAAAAATGAGCCCGTCTGGGTGGAACTGAGCGCAGGTGAGAGCTGTGGAGACAGCGGGAGAATCAGACGCTTGGGAAGACTCCCAAGAGAGTTGGGAAGATTTGGAAAGTTGGGAAGGCCCAAGAGGGTTGAGGAAACTCAGAGGGTTGGGAAAGCTACTGAGACCCCTCCAAAGGAGTTCCCATGAACTCCAGCAGCCAAGGGATGCCCAGAATGCGGATAATCAGCTCCAAGGCTTACCACATCCAGAGCTCTCATCCGTCACTTTGGTGAGGACACGGCCCGTCTGGATATCCGAGAAAGCCCAGTACTGGGGGAGAGGAAGAGCATTGGATATGGAAGGGCTGGGAAGCAAAGGTGGGATCCGTGGGATGGGAAGGGATTCACCTGATCATCCGAGGAGCTGAGCAGGTAATCACCCGTGGCGTGGAGGCTGAGCCCGGTCACGGAGCCCTCGTGGGCACGGACCACCTGGACACAGGAGGCGTTGGGAACAGACCAGATCCGGATCGTGGCGTCGGGAGAAGCCGAGAACACCAAGTCCTACACAAGGACAACACCAGAAGGTTCACACGGGAAGAATTCACCTCTCCGGGAGCTCCCGGCAGGAGATTCCACCAGAGGAGGGTCCTGAGATCCAGACTTGAGGCATCCTGGAAGTGAGGGAAGAGCCAGACGCACCTGGGATGGGTGGAAGACGACGCTGGTGACTTTCTTGGTGTGGCCCTTGAGCGTGGCCAGGATCTGCTCTGAGCTCTTGTCGAACACGATGACATTTTTGTCTGCTCCACCTGGAAAAGCGCATGGGAAATGCTGGGATGGGAACGTGGGGCCAACCAACTCCAAATCCATTTGACCCCCTTCAAATTCCCAGAACCACAGAGCAAGAGACCCACTCCCAGTTAGGGAATCCCCAGGAAAGCTCCCTTACCAGTGAGGATCTTGTTGGTGTCGGAAGGACACAGATCCAAGGCAAGAATTCCTGGGATGCTGGCGCTGTGCAGCCCCTGTGTGAGGGAGAACCCCAAATTAATGCCAAAACGCTCCCAAAAGGAATCAAGAAGGGACTCTTGGGCCCATGTGGGAATATCCCAGTCCTTTCCCATCCCGGCACTCACCACGTGCGAGGCCACCTGCCGGTACTTGCTGAGCTCCTCTGGCTTCACCAGCTCCTCCGGGACTGTCTTGCCCCTCTGGAAAAAGAAGGGACAAACATCAGCCTTTGCTGGAGCACCCAGCTCCCTCAGAATCCCTGGATAAGGCCCCTCACCTTCTTACGCTCCGTCGTCAGCACCGTCGCCTTGTCTTGGAGCTGGAAAACAAAAGGGCGGTGGGCAAAGACCGGGAATTCTGTGATGGGAAGACGGAGAGGGCAACACGTGGAACGCTGCCCTTACCTTCTGGATGATCTCTGGGGTCATTCCCGCCAGCTCTCCCAGATCCATGGCCTCGCCAGCGCCCTGCGTGGCACAAAGAGAAGGGACATGCAGAGAGGGAATTTGGGCGCAATGCGTGGGAAAAGGGTTGGGAACGAGCGGGAAAAGGGCTGGGATGGGGAGCAGGGACTCACGGCCACGTTGGGCTGCGCCGACGGCACCGCCTGGGGCACGATGAGCCCGGCCTGAGGCTTCAGCGTGGCCAGAGCTGCAAAAACACAACAAGTTTAAAGGAAAAACGGGATGAAACACTTTCCCAGCACCCCCTTCCCAGGAATGCCACGCGTCCGCGTCACCTTCTCTGGCGGCTGTGACCTCCTTGGTGAGGCGGGCGATGACCCGGCAGGCGGCATCGTGCTGGTACAGGGCGTGGGACAGCTCCTGGCGCGTGGTCTGCAGCTGCTGCCGCAGCGTGAAGCTGTGCAGCATCACGGCATCCTGCCGGGAAGCGCCGGGGTCAGCCAGGGACCGGCGGGACCCCAGCCCCGGCAGCGCCCCCGGCACTCACCCACTCGTCCTGCAGGGCTTTCAGGATGGCCGGGATGCTGGTGGCTGAGGGGGGTTTGGGGCGGATCGGGTGGGCGACTGGAAGAAAGGCGGACAAATCATCCATGTCCTCCATATCCCCATGGATCCCTGCACCCCCATTCCTTGCCTTTCCCACTTCACCATCCCTCCCTTTTCCCAGCCTCCACAGCTGAGTTTGGCGCCACACCCCCAACTCAGCAAAGCCCAAAACGCTTCGGCCCCGCCATTCCCGACCCCAGAGCCGCAGCCCCCGGCAGAGCCGCTTTTCCCGGGAGAACCCTTTCCGTGCCCGTTCCCGATCCCGGCACCTTTGATGTCGATGAGCTGCTCCTCGGACAGCGGCTGGTTGTTGACAGGGTCGGTGCCGTTCTCCGCGATGTACTTCTCGATCAGCCGCCGCTCGTACACGTGGTTGGACACCGGCGACACGCACGGGTGCTCCGGGACCTCGTTGGAAACTACGGGGGAAAGGGGAGGATAGGGCTGGACGGGAACGGGGGCTTTGGGAACCCCCTGCCCCGTGATCCCCCGGTGACCCCGGCTGTCCCCGCCCCGCAGCCCGGGATCCCCCATCCGAAAGCGCTCCCCCCACCCCC
>WBMY01014134.1:65976-82892 GCA_013397315.1 Donacobius atricapilla
GGCTGGGCATACTGAGACCAGGGAGATCTCGGGAGGATTGGGGAGGAGTGGGGAGCACGGGGGGTCTCGGGGGTGGCAGTGGCGGCTGTGTCCCATCCCGGAGCACCCCGCTCCCTCCTTTGGGAAGGGCTGCCCCCCCCTTCCCGGCCAGGCCCGGTGCCCTTGGCTGTGTCCCGCTGACTCTGGTCTATCCCAAAAATAGCCGGGACACTCATGCCTGTGCTGAGGGGGGGGCATGGAACTGGGCTGTGTGGCCTCTGCCCTCCCCTCCTGCTTAGGGGACCCCAAAACCAGCAGTTTCCCCCTCCCAGCACCTCCACCTCTCCCTTTCCCCACAGATCCCAGGTTCCAGGATGGGGAGTGCCGTGGGGCACCAGGCCCTGTTGGCCCTGCTGCTGTGGATCCCATTCCTCATGGGATCAGCGGGGGACGGAGCCAAGGATGGCCCGGAGGGGTTCCAGGGACACACCACCAGCTCTGATGACCTGCTGCTCCAGCTGGGAAGATCCACTTGGGGCACCCTGGAAAGCTGGGTGGGACCGCAGCCCCTGCGGATGGTGGCGGAGGTGGGATCCTGATTCCCAAACCTTTCCCGGAGTTCCTTGTGCAAGGACATGGCGGTCTGCGCCCTCTTTTCCCACTCCCTTATCCCCATCTTTCCCCGCAGAGCCTTTCCACCACCCTCTGGATCATTTCTTCCGGGATCTCGGCGGCCCTGACCACACTCTGTGGGATCCTGGGGGATCTCCTGGCTGCTTCCAGCATCAACGGTGAGCGAGATTCACCCCCTGGCACGGCTCTGGCCCCCATTCCTGGTGCCACCGCTGACTCCCAGATCCCGTTCCCAGGCCACCGGCTGGTCCGAGCGGCAGCACTGGCTCCCGGAGAAGTCCAGAGGGTGCTCCTGTGGGCAGCGGCCGCCCTGGTGGGATCCTGGGTGCTATCCCGCCTTCGAGGGCTGCTGCTCCCGCTGCTCCATGGGGTGAAGCTTTTGTTTTTCCTCGGAGCCTTCCTGCATGTGGCCGCTTCCCGGGAGAGCCCCACGGTGCAGGCGGGAATGCTGCTGGGCCTGTGGGTGCTCTACGCCATCCTGGGCAGCATGGTGGCATCGCCGGATCCCAGCAAGCGGCTCGACGCGGCCGTGCGGAGCCTGGAGTGGAAGGTGGAGGAGCTGCGGCGGCGCCAGAAGTTTGGGGGGCCCCGGAACCGGGAGGATTGAGCCCCCCTGAAGCTTCCCAAGAGCTTGGCTGCGTTATCCCAAGCATCCCAAGCATGTGTCCCCCGCTCCGCTGAGCGCCTCACGCCCCCCCCTCTGCTTCCTGGTTCTCCCAGGGGTCCTCAGAGCCCCCCATCCCTCTGGGGTCACCCCAAAATCGGGGGCTGTGCCTTGCCACACATGCCACAAGTGCCTTCACCCCAAAAGCCCCCACGAGCCCCAAATGTGGGAGAAGGGCACCCACATTCCCTCCTCGCCGGGGATGTTGTCCCAGCCCAGCCGGCTTGGGGTGCAGAGGGGATCCCATTCCCCATCCCGGGGGCTCTGCTTGTTCTGGGGTCCCCCTACTGTCAGGTTTTGGGGTTTCAGCTGCTTTTTAAACGGTTTTGATAATGTGGTTTGGAATAAAGACGGGTTCATCCGGCCTGGCCCCACTGCTTTCCCATGGGAAGGGGGTCAGGCTCAGAGCCGGCCCCCCCAGTCCATTTGGGGTGGGAAGGAAGGAGGAGGAAGAGGAGGAGGAGGAGGGTGGTTTATCCAAGCCAGGGTCCCGCTGCCCTCCAGCTGTTCCTGCTGTGCTTCCCGCTCGCCCCGTGCCCCTGGCCATCTATGTCCTTGTCCTTCCCATGCCCCCAGTATCCCTGGTGGAACAGGGAAAGATGGATGGCAACGGGGGGAAGAATTCCCGCCCTCCTGCCCTGCTCCGGGGGTCTCCGTGTGGCCTGGGGTGTTCGGCGCTGGGTGGGGATGGGAATGAGATGAGGAGCAGGGACTGGGACGAGGGTCAGGAAGAGGATGAGGAGCAGAGATGGGGAGTGGGACGAGGGTGAGAATGGGGAGCGGGGATAGTAATGAGGAATGGGCTGAGGCTGCGAATGGGGAGCAGGGCGGGGAATGAGGAGCAGGAGGGGGAGCAGGGCTGGGAATGGGGAGTGGGGTGGGATGTGGCTCGGGCGGTGGAGCAGGAGCCAGAGCACCGGGCACTGCCGGGCTTTAGGACCTGGCGGGACGAGGCGGCGCCGNGCACCCCTCCCGCCGTCCTGCCGGGATCCGCTCCCGCGTGGTCCCGCAATCCGGGTCGATTCTTCCCTTTCCCCACGTTCGAGGTCCCTCCGCTCCTCCGCGATCCCGGGAGCCGGGGCGACCTCGCCCCCTCCTCCTTCTTCCCCGCGTTCCCCGGGATCTGCGTCCCCCATTCCGCGGGGATCCGTGCCGCCTCCACCGCCGGGGATCGCGAGGGGGTCACCCGGGGAACGTGGGATCCGCTGGGATCTCGAGGGGGGAATCTCCTCCTCCCGCCGCCCGAGGGACTCCCCCCAGATCCCGGGATCTGCCTCTCCTCTCCCCGCACGCCTGATCGCCCAGGTGGGATCAATTCCCGGCCATGAGGAAGCCCTACCCGGGCATCCAGGTGGGATCTGCTCCCTGTGATGAGGCATCCCTTTGAGCCTGGATCCCACCCTGCAGGACGTGGTTCCAACCCTCTCCCCAGTGGGGAATGCATTCCCACGGGGAACAGCTGGGACTGGGGGAACCGAGTGGACCCCCAGTGCTGATGCAGGGATGGGATAACCCTGGGATGGGATAACCCCAGGATGGGATAACCATAGCAGGGCTGACCTCAGAGTGCGGTGGCCCAGGTAAGGGGTCAGCCTGTGTGCTGCCACAAAGGTGGGCACAAAGGACCCCACTTGCCACCCCTGTGCACCCCATTCCCACTGTGTCCCTGCGGGATGTGACACGTCCTTGTCCTTGCAGTGAGGGGTGACGGGGAGCCCCCGGATCCCGTGTTCCTGCCAGTGGAGCTGGAGGTCCTTGGGGTGCCTGAGTCCTACCGGCTGCAGAGGGTGGATCAGGACGTGGCCCCCAACTCTTCCCTGCACACCCGCTCGGAGACATTCCTGCTGCTTCGTGCTGGATCCCAGCCCCTGGTCCAGGCCACCTACCCCCCATTCAGCATCCGCCAGGTAACCGGCGCNCCCGCCGTCCTGCCGGGATCCGCTCCCGCGTGGTCCCGCAATCCGGGTCGATTCTTCCCTTTCCCCACGTTCGAGGTCCCTCCGCTCCTCCGCGATCCCGGGAGCCGGGGCGACCTCGCCCCCTCCTCCTTCTTCCCCGCGTTCCCCGGGATCTGCGTCCCCCATTCCGCGGGGATCCGTGCCGCCTCCAGCGCCGGGGATCGCGAGGGGGTCACCCGGGGAACGTGGGATCCGCTGGGATCTCGAGGGGGGAATCTCCTCCTCCCGCCGCCCGAGGGACTCCCCCCCAGATCCCGGGATCTGCCTCTCCTCTCCCCGCACGCCTGATCGCCCAGGTGGGATCAATTCCCGGCCGTGAGGAAGCCCATCCAGGTGGGATCTGCTCCCTCTGATGAGGCATCCCGTTGAGCCTGGATCCCACCCTGCAGGACGTGGTTCCAACCCTCTCCCCAGTGGGGAATGCATTCCCACGGGGAACAGCTGGGACTGGGGGAACCGAGTGGACCCCCAGTGCTGATGCAGGGATGGGATAACCCTGGGATGGGATAACCCCAGGATGGGATAACCATAGCAGGGCTGACCTCAGAGTGCGGTGGCCCAGGTAAGGGGTCAGCCTGTGTGCTGCCACAAAGGTGGGCACAAAGGACCCCACTTGCCACCCCTGTGCACCCCATTCCCACTGTGTCCCTGCGGGATGTGACACGTCCTTGTCCTTGCAGTGAGGGGTGACGGGGAGCCCCCGGATCCCGTGTTCCTGCCAGTGGAGCTGGAGGTCCTTGGGGTGCCTGAGTCCTACCGGCTGCAGAGGGTGGATCAGGACGTGGCCCCCAACTCTTCCCTGCACACCCGCTCGGAGACATTCCTGCTGCTTCGTGCTGGATCCCAGCCCCTGGTCCAGGCCACCTACCCCCCATTCAGCATCCGCCAGGTAACCGGCGCTCCTGTGTCCCCTGGGCCACCCCAGGGTGTCCCGGCCCCCGTCACCATCCTGGTGTCCTTGCAGGAGATGTCCGTGGAGAGCCCCCCTGGCTCAGCAGCTTGGGCCATCCGTGCCGTGTCCCTGGAGAGCTCTGTGTCCCAGGCCGAGCCTGTGGCCCGTGTCCTCTTCCATCTGCATGGGCCTGACTGGATGGCTGGGAAGCGGGATCACACCGGGACCCAGGATCATCCCAAGGACTGGGACCATCCCAGAGAGCAGGACCATCCTGGGGTCCGGGATCACCCTGGGGATCATGGCCCCAGGGACCAGGGCCCCCCTGAGCAGCAGGACCACCGTGGAGTCCGGGATCACCCCAAAGACCGGCACCACCCTGGGATCCACAATCACCCCAAGAACTGGGACCACCTCAAGGACCAGGACCACCATGAGCAGCAGGACCACCCTGGGAACTGGGATTCTTCAAGGGACTGGGATCACTCCAGAGCTCGGGATCTCCCCTGTGTCACCCTCCACGCTCACCACCACGGGCGGGTGGCCCGGGGGACATGTCGCCTGCAGGTCAGTGCCCCCCTGGGGACCCTGGGGACCCAAAGCTCCCCCCCGGCCTAATCCCAGGATGCCCTCTCCCCTGCAGGCCCCGCTGGGCGTGTGCGTGGTGGAGCTGGAGATCCCTCCACGCTGGTTCTCCCTGGGATCCCTCCATTCCCACCGGAGCCGCCGGCGGGATTCCAACCCCTCGGAGCCTCTGGAGCGGCCAGAGCTGGCTGAGCTGCGCTACAGCGTGGGGGAGTGCGGAGGTCAGGAGCAGGAGGCCCCCAGATTCCTGGGAATGCTGGAGCTGCGGGCAGGAGAGCCGGAGCGGCGGCAGGAGGTGCGGCTGGACGAGAAGGTGCTGCTGCGTGTCCCCAATGTCCCCCTGCGGCCCGGGCAGCGCTTCACGGCCACCATCGCCCTGCGCCACAACTTCACTGCCGACAGCCTGACCCTGAGGTGAGAGCAGGGACAGTGGGGACACCGGGACAGTGTGGGATGCTGTGTGACACTGTGCGAAAGTGTGTGACCTGCGAGTGACACCGTGTGACAGTTCGCGATGCTGTGTGACATTGTGTGGCAATTTGTGGCAGTATGTGACAACATTTGACACCCCGTGCACTGAGTGACATTGTGTGACAGCGTGACTGACACCATTCCGACAGCGAGTGGCACTGTGTGACGTTGTGTGACAGTGAGTGACACCCTGTGATTGTGTGGGACACCGGCTGACATTGCGTGACATTGTGGGACACTGTTTAATGCTGTGTGACACTGTGTGACACTCTGGGGCATTGTGTGACGCTGTGTGACACCTTTTCACTCCCCGTGCCCCATCTGACATTGTGTGACCCCGTGTGTCCCCGCAGGATCAAGGCCAAGAAGGGCCTGCAGGTGGTCTCTGCCCATCCCACAATTCCCAACACCTGGAGCGTGCACCTGGAGCGTTCCCGCAGCCCCAAGCACTCCACGGCCGTGGTGACATGCCGGCGGCTCAGGGACGTCCCTGCCGTCCCTGACACCTCCAGGTAGGGGATATCCCAATACCCCCATCCCGGTGGGAGTTACGGGCTGTTCCACCCTGATCCCAGCGTGGTGCCGCAGGGTGTCCGAGCCGGCCGCGTTCCTGCACCTGGATGTGGCGGTGGAAAACGGGACGGGGGGGCTGGCGCCGGCGCGGCCCCTCACGTGGCAGGTGGAGTATCCCGGCCAGGATCCCGAGGCGCAGAAGGACAAACTGGTCTGGGAAATTCAGGTGTCAGAGCGGGACGTCCGTGCTCTCGTCCCGCTGGTGCAGGTGGGTGTCCCCATCCCATTCCAGCCCTCCATCCCATGGGAAGCGCCCCCTTATCCCACCGTGCTTCCAGGAGCTGGAGATCCTCAACACGGCGCCGCTGACCGGGATCCCCCGCGCTGTCCCGGTGAAATTGGTGGCTGTGGAAGCAGGGGGTGGAGTGTCTGAGCTCACGGATCCTGTAGGGTGCGAATCCGCTGACAAGCAGGTGCTTCAGGTGAGTCCTGCTATCCCCTAATATTCCGCCTCACCCTGGGAGATTCCCACGGAGTTCCATGTGCCCTTGCAGGTGTCGGATTCCTGCGACCTGGTGTTCGTGGGGGGCAAGGAGAGCCGAGGGGCGCGGGGGGCCCGTGTGGATTTCTGGGTGCGCCGGCTGCGGGCGGAGCTGAGCTTCTCTGTCTGGGCTCCGCTGCTCCCGCTCCGCGTCCAGCTGGGAGATCCCATCCTGGAGCAGCTGCGTGGCTGGAGATTGCCCGAGGGGCCCGACAGGTGAGGCCTATGGAATGGGATGGCGGGAAAAGGAGGAGACGGGAATGGGGCTGAGACCTGCCATGTGGGGACACATCAGTGAGCCCCCAACACACTCCTGTGTCCCAGGATTCTCATCACCTTGTTGTGGAATCCCTGTCACCCTGCCCTACAATCCCTGCTCCCCTGCCGAATCCCTTGTCACCCCATCCTGGGCACCTTGTCACCCTGTCCCCTGTCCCCAGTGCCGTGGTGGAGTCCGAGGACCCCGCAGAGGAGCCGGAGCGGCGGGCGCGGGGCTGCCGGCCCCAGTTCCAGCGCACGGGGCTCCGTGTCCTAGCACACTTTGTGGCCCACCCCCTGGATGGTGGCCGTCACCTGTCCTACCTGCCCGGCCCCGAGTGGCTCCTGGATGTCACCCACCTGGTGGCTGCCCGGACCCGTGTCCAGGACCCCCGTGTGGCCTCACTGGAAGCAGGGGCTGTTGTGGTGGGCCGGGAGCCCGGAGTCACCTCTATCGAGGTAAATGGGGGTTGTTTGTGGGGAATTTGGGGGAGCCTGGAGAGATTTGGACGTGTGGGAAGGTTGCAAGGCTGCAGCTGGGGGGTTGGAATGATCTCAGGGGGAGCTGGGCAGGATACAGGGAGGGAGGGAGGTAACTAATGGGCTGGAGGGGCTGGCACAGGATGGGAAGAGGTAACAGTGGCCGTGAGGAATGTTGTGAGACTCACAAGCTGCTTCCAGGTGCGCTCCCCGCTCTCCAACTCCATCCTGGGGGAGCAGACGCTGGTGGTTTCTGAGGAGAAGGTGGCAGTGACAGAGCTCCACGCCCAGGTGGTGGCAGGGCTCTCCTTATCCCTGCGGACACATCCAGATCATCCTGGCGTGGTCACCGCCACCGCCCTGGGGACACCCACACTACGGGCCCTCAAGCAGGTGAGACAGGTGCGAGGGTCACCCCAGTCTCCCCGGTGTCCCCCGGAACCTCTGCCATCCCGCTCGTCATCCCACAGGAAGCGACACTGTCCATCTGGTTGTCCTTCTCCGACCGCACGCTGGCCCCACTGGAGCTCTATGGGTGGCACGACGTGGCCTTGACCGTGACATCCCTCGACCGCACCGTCGCCAGCGTCGGGGGCTCCCCTGGGGTCCCCGCTGCCCACCCCTGGGTGGTGGCTGAGGGGCCNGGGGGTGGCTGAGGGGCGGGGCCGGGGGGCCCTGCTCCAGCTCAGCCTGCACCCCCCGGATCCGTGCCGGCGTGGCCGGCACCGCGCGGCCGCCCTGGCCACCGGCACCGCCTGGCTCGAGGTGGGGGTCCCCTCTGCCGGGAGCCCCCGGCCCTTCCCGCGGGCTGAGGGTGCCATGTCCGGGGAGGCGGTGACCGTGGGACAGAGGGACCCCGCAGGCGTGGGGCCGGCAGCCACCAAGCTNCAAGCTCCAGGGGTCTTCCTCGGAGGAGGATGAGGAGGAAGGCTACAGGCACAACCGTGCCGGCATAGAAGAGGAGGAGGAAGAGGAGGAGGAGATAGTGAAGGCTCCGGAGCGNGTGGCCAGCGAGGATGACATCCGCTGGGTGTGCGAGGACATGGGGCTGCGGGATCCCGAGGAGCTCCGGAGCTACATGGAGAGGATCCGCGGCAGCTCCTGAGCCCGGGGGGGCGACTCCCGGACCCCCCAATTCCCGGGCAAACCAGTAAGGGCCCGACCTCCTCCCCGTGCCGTGCTGGGGGGACACCCACCCCCCTTCCCAGCGGGATGTGCCGGGGACCACTGGTGGCCTCCCGGGACCACCCCGAGGTGCCCACAGAAGGTGAGGGGGGGTCTCCCAGCCCTGTCCTTACAGGGGCTGGATCCCGGCGGCACCGGGGAGGAATTTGGGATGCTCTTACTGCTTTGGGTCTCATTGCGACATGGTGTTCATAGTGGTGATGATGATGATGGTGGTGATGATTCCTGTGGTCTGATCCCGGGGAGGATCCTGTATCCCCCCCACCTTCACCCTGGCCACGCATCCGTTTTGTACACATTTTTTATCGGGAACGCCCGGGAAAGGGGCTGCCAGGGGCTGGTATTTATGGAAAATTTTTAATTCTGACGTTGTTACAAAAATAAAGTATTTAAAAAAAAAAACGGGATTCCCCTCTGTGCCATCTCCTCCGATCCTGACACCGGGTCCCACCCTGCCCCCGTGGCAGTGCCAGGCTCCTGGGAATGGGCACGTCCTTNCATAGAAGAGGAGGAGGAAGAGGAGGATGAGATAGTGAAGGCTCCGGAGCGGGTGACTGACCTGGAAATCGGGATGTACGTGCTCCTGGGAGTCTTCTGCCTTGCCATCTTCATCTTCCTCGTCAACTGCATCTTCTTCGTGCTCCGGTACCAGCAGAAGGAGCTGCCCGAGCCGGGCGGGGCCCCCTCAGCCCCACAACCCCACAACTGGGTCTGGCTGGGCACCGACCAGGAAGAGCTGAGCCGGCAGCTGGATCGGCAGCAGCTGGATCGGCCACAGCTGGATCGCCGGCAGCCGGAGCCCGCGGCATCCCCGGGCCCCGCCTGTGGCTGCGGGGGCCCGCCGGGCTCCGGTGAGGATGGGGCTCCCCCCGGCAACCCGGCCCCCGGAGCGCCGCCGCCCCGCAAGGAGGGATCGGCTCCGGGAGGCGGCCGCAGGAAGCGGGTGGAGTTTGTCACCTTCGGCCCCCCCCGCGTCCCCGANTGATGATTCCTGTGGTCTGATCCCGGGGAGGATCCTGTATCCCCCCCACCTTCACCCTGGCCACGCATCCGTTTTGTACACATTTTTTATCGGGAACGCCCGGGAAAGGGGCTGCCAGGGGCTGGTATTTATGGAAAATTTTTAATTCTGACGTTGTTACAAAAATAAAGTATTTAAAAAAAAAAACGGGATTCCCCTCTGTGCCATCTCCTCCGATCCTGACACCGGGTCCCACCCTGCCCCCGTGGCAGTGCCAGGCTCCTGGGAATGGGCACGTCCTTGACCTTGGCTCCACATGGGAGCTGGTCACGGGATTGGATGCAGGGCTGGACCTGGCCGTGGCCCAGCTGGGGTCACCTTGGGATAAGGGATCTCCTTCCTCCCTCTCCTGCCATCCTCCTCCTCCACCTTTCTGACACCAGCCTGGTACTGCGTGTCCTTCCCATGGCCGGTCCCCAACACTCCCAAATGTCCCCTCAGCACCTCCCTTTATTTAGGGGTGCCATGGGGATTGCCGCTCCTGCAGCTTCCCAGTAAGCCCCAGCAATCCCAGGACACCCTGGGTGATAGCAGGAGATCCCCCGCCCCATCACCCTGCTCCCAGCTTCCCCAAACTTCCCCAAACCCTGCTGAGATGGGCTGACTGGAGTCCTGTCCCCCCTTCCCAACATCGTGGGTTCCCTGGTGTTCAGCTGGATCCCAGCTCTCACCCGTGGTGGGGATCAGCATCTCCTGGGATCCCCCACCCATGGAAATTCCAGCCTTACCCCTCACCTAATATTCCTGGAGGGTCCTGGGGTGATCCCGCACGTGCTGGAAGACGCTCAGGATGTGGAGCTGCAGGCAACATCGACTCCAAAAACCAGGGAGGAGAGGGGAGCTCCCGGCTCTTCATCACCCCACAGATGTCCCACAGCTCGGGAGACCCCGAGTCCCCCCATGCCACCACCCCAAATCCACGATCTGGAGGCACAAAGGAGCTGCAGATCTGTGCTCCACCAGATCTGTGTCCCCCGGATTGGGGGCACCAGATCCACAAGGCTCCCATGCCCCGGAGGGTCTCTGGGGTCCCCCAAAACCCTGTTTCCTCCCCACCGGGGCAGGATGGAGCCAGCCCATCACCCTCCTCCACCCTGCAGCACTGAGTCGGCTTCCTGCCCTCCGCCACACTCCCGGAGCTGCCAGAGCGCGGGGACACGGCCAAGCCATGTCCCCAAGCTGCTGAGAGAGGGACCCCCTGAATCCTGGGTCCCCGAATTCCATGGGGCTGCCCCGCTGACGGGATGGGGGAGCTCTGGCTGCTCTTGGTGACTCTTTCTGCCGTGGCACCTGCACAAGGTACGTCACTGTCCCCGTTCTGGTCCTTGTCGTCGCCCTCTTGGTACCTCGGGGTGGTGGAGCCACAGATTTGGGGGTTGGAGACCTGCCACCTCCCCGGGTTGGGGAGCACTGGGGGTCCTGGGGGGTCCCCAACAAGGGTGTCAGTGGTGGAGGATGCTGCCCCTCAACCCACTGAGATGGAGGGAAAGGGATCCCCTAAAAGAGTATCCTAAGGCTTGGGGATTCTCCTAGGGGTTAAGGCCCCCTTGGATCCCCCAAAAGCACCCTGGGAACCCCTAAAAGAGAACCCTAAGCCCCTAGAGGTGCTCTCGGAGCCATCCCACCTACAATCCCTTTGGGAATGGGGTGACACTCAGGGCCTGAAGCCCATCCTGTCTCTCGTGTACCACCTGGATTGTTTTGGGACTTGACGCCACCTCCATGTCCCCTCCATCCTGGCAGGATTTGGGATGGTTTGGCCGCCAAAATGTCTGCCAGGAACTGCCTCAAGGCCTCTAATCAATCGGGAAATGGCCCCATCACCCTATTTCCGCCCTTCTCTCACCTCCGTCCCCACCTGGAGCAGCTCATTCCCACCTTCACCCCTCATCCCTGGCTTTTTCCTCAAACATTTTAACTCCAGTCCACACCCCACCAGCTCGGCTGTCTCTTCCCAGGATTCCCAGCCATGCAGTCCCCTGGATGCCTCACTTCCGAGGCTGAATCCTTCCCGCTAGAGGAGCCAAATAGGGCATTTTTAGGGATAACTGGATTATCCACTTACCCATGGCTCTGGAATGGGTGTAGGCAGGTGGGTACAGGCAGGTCCAGCCCCTCTGTGTCCACAGGGATGAACCAGAAGGCAGGAACAACATGGATGCAGGATGACATTTCAAATTTCAGCTCTTCCACCACTGAATCGTGTCCCAGTATTCCCATATTTGAGGCTGAATTCTCCCAGCGGATCCCACACCGGGATTCAGCCCTGAGAAACACCCTGGAGCACACAGGGGTTGATTTTTTGGGATGCAACAGCTCTGTGACCACTTTGCCAGAGCCCACGGCACAGAGGGATTCCCACTGTGCCACTCACAGCTGGGAGAATCCCCTTGGCCACATTCTGGTGGGTTTGGGATGCACCCCTTCAAACTCGGAATCCTGGGGGCTCAGCCCCTCATCCCTCTTCCCTTTCCCCCCGCAGTCCCCACAGAAACGACGGGACCTCCCAGTACTCCGACCAGGAACACCTCAGCGACGCCGGGTGAGTGTGGGAGGGTGAGGGACATCCTTACAGGCACTTTTTGGCATTCTGGGACAAGGCCGGGTCACCTTCCCGCTGCATCTCCCAGGTCCCGGAGCGCTGCGGCTGGCGGGCGGCCGGAGCCGCTGCGAGGGCCGGGTGGAGCTGGAGCAGGAGGGGACGTGGGGGACAGTGTGCGACGATGGTTGGGACATCCCCGACGCCGACGTCGTGTGCCGCCAGCTCCAGTGCGGCCACGCTGTGAGAGCCCGCGGCAACGCCGCCTTCGGCCGCGGACACGGCCCCATCCTCCGGGATGAGGTGGGATGCGAGGGACACGAGCGGGACCTCTGGGAATGTCTGGCCACGCTGGAGCATGACTGCAGTCACAAGGAGGACGCCGGCGTGGTTTGCTCAGGTGGGTTTGGAATATTCCGGAGCCGGGGATGTGGACGGCGCGTCCTCATCTCTGTGCTCCTCCCGCAGAGCACCAGGAGTGGCGGCTCTCCGGAGGCCGGGATGGGTGTGCCGGCAGGGTGGAGGTGTTTTACCGCGGCACTTGGAGCACGGTGTGTAACAGCACCTGGTACGAGACGGAGGCCACGGTGCTGTGCCGGACACTGGGATGCGGGGATGTGCTCCAGAGGCCTTCCTTTGGGCACACGCTTCCCGGGAAGATGGTGTACATGTGCGGGAGCCTGCAGCCCTCGCTGGCAGAGTGCCACTGGACCTTCAATAAATCTGCTCCGTGTTACCAATCCTGGGCCGCCGGGGTGATCTGCAACGGTACCGGATCCTTCCTGATGGGATTTGAGGCACAGTCCAGGTCCTGCCCTCTCCCAAGCATCCGATTTTTGTTCCCACCCTTTGCAGGCTCCCAGGGTTTGGAGACGCCAACGCCCACGGCTGAGGTGATGCCCAGTAATGTCACTGTCCTGCATGGTGAGCGTCCAAGCCCTCGGCCATTCCCTGGGACCAGGGTAAAATTCCCAGGAGGAAAGATTTATGTGGGATGAGCTGTGTCTGTTCTCTGTCCCAGCCAAGGAGGAGACCCCAACCTTGGGGACACCACCACCGGACAGTCGCCTCTTTGTCCTGTGCCTGGTGCTGGCGGCGCTGCTCCTGCTCTCCTTGCTGGCCTTTCCTGCCGCCCTGCTGAGGATGAGGAAGAAGAGCGGTAAGGAATTCTGGATCCAGACACGGATTTAGGACACTATCCCCACTTTTTGGGCTCAGCTCAGCCATGGAGTGGGTGCAACCCCTTGTCCCACAGCCATGTCCTCCCTGGGAATACCCTCGCCAGTTCTGGTGACCCACAGCTCCCAGAGTCCCAACGCAGCCTCCGGGATCCCCAACGACTACAGGGAGGATCCCACCAGCCTTCCCAAAGGATCAGGTGGGTTTGCAGATCCCCCCAGGCGCAGTGGGGCCAGAGGTCCCGGCTGGTGACAGATGCCACACCCCCTTGTCACCCCCCAGACTGTCTGGTCACAGT
Source organism: Donacobius atricapilla (assembly GCA_013397315.1). NCBI lineage: Eukaryota > Metazoa > Chordata > Aves > Passeriformes > Mimidae > Donacobius > Donacobius atricapilla. The sequence goes on from WBMY01014134.1 coordinate 79,173, forward strand.
CATTTCCAAGGATTCAGATTCCGACTCGGAATATTATGAGTTCAGCAGCAAGCCTCCCGTCGCCCTGTCCACCTTCTACAGTGAGCATCCCACTTCCTCTGGGATCCCTGACACCCTGTTGCAGGATCCCTGTCACCCAGAATGTTCACACGCCTCTCCCCTTCCCACAGACTCCCTGCGCCGGCATCCCAGGGAGGATCTTCTCCCTCTGAGACCCAGCCAGGACAGGATGGAGCCATTCCCAGAGGATGGTATGACACAAGGGGAGGAGGGGGGTCTATCCCATGGATGGAAGGGTGGCCACCCCCTCTTCCAGTATCCTTGTTCCCACATTTGATGTCCTTGTTCCCACAGAGCCGGGTCCGCCACTCCGCCACTCCTCCACCTCATCCTCATCCTCATCCACGGAGCCCTATTGGAATGGCAGCATTCCCCCCCCTGTCCATGGCACCCAGTGGCACCCGGCAGCCACCAACCATAGCAATGGCACAGGTGGGAAGTGTGGGAGCAGGGATGGGGTGACCCCAAAGATGGGAGAAAGGGATGCAGAGACCACAGGGATGGGGAGGGAATGGGGGTTCAGGGACCCCAGGGAGAGGAGCAGGGATGGAAAGCACCAATCAGCGACCCTGTTTCTCCCAGTTCCCCCAGCAGTGCCCGCCCCAGAGCCCTCCCAGCCCTGGGCACCTGCAGCTCTGGCAGATCCCGATCCCGACGGCAGCTCCAGCACCTCCTCGGGGGAGTGGTACGAGAACGTGCAGGAGACGGAGACCCCTGGAGACCCCTCCTCACATCCTGGTGAGGATCCTGCGCTGGAGGTGGGGGACACAGGGAGTTCTGGGAATCCCCCAATCCTCCTGATGGACTCTGTTTCTGCAGGCTGGTCAGATCCATCCTGTCCCTCGGGGGAACACGTGGAGGATCCCGACTTTTCTGAGGACAGCGACTACGATGACATCCAGGGCTCTGCCTACTGAGCTGGAGGCCAAATCTCCTGAAATTCTCTGGCTATCTCCTCCAGAATTCTCCAGCCATCTCCTCTGCGCTGCCATTAAAAGCCTTTCCCACCATGTCCCTTGTCCATAGGGGTGTCACCAGCCCCGGAGTGAGGCTGGGCCACCAAGTGCTCCCACTTGTCCACTAAGTGACAAAAAGATGGCCAAATATCCCACTCCCAGCCCACAGGAGCAGGGAAGGGGGCAGCAGATCCAGCTCCATAGTACCAGGGGTGGAAACTAAACCGTGGGAGGGGTGGACATGGAAGTCCCACGTGTCTCCCCAGAGCTTCCCTACACCCTTCTGACATAATCCCCATCCCAAGAACATGCTGTCCATAAGTCCAGGAAGGCTCCAGGGATGCTGGAAGGGCAGTCACCGAGGTGCCACCCCAAACTCACACCCTATGGGGGTGGGATACAGCCCCCTAACCCTTCAGCATCTCCCAATCCATCCGTATCCCAGCAGGAAGCTAGAGCCAAGCAGCTTCCTGGAGCCAAGCGCCACCCCAGACTTGGGATTTGGGGGTGCTCCCAGCTGGGAGGGGGCACAGCACCCACCCATCACCCTGGGATTGGCTCCCCTCTGCCTCCCCTCACCCCACTTCCCGCTGCCCATCCCAAGCTGGCTGCTCCCGTCCTGGCTCTGCTGTCAGATTTCTGTCTCCCCGGGAAGGAGGTTGGGGTTCAGCCGCACCCCAAGTGGAAAATGTGCACCCCCCCAACCCCACATCCTCCAGCTGTTTGCTGAGCGAGGGGCCCCGCACAAAGGAGCCACAACAACAGAGGAAATCCCAAAATAGCTGCATAACCCCGACAAAAGGGCGCGGGGCGAGGCGAGGGCTGAGAGCGGAGCGGGCACAGGGGGTGCCCCAGCCCCGCTCCTGGCTCCGGGTGCCAGGGGGGCTGGGAGGGAGGTGACGATGTTGGCATCGCTGGGATCGTGGCATGGACAGGCCTGGGGGGGATGGATGAATTGGGGAGGGTCCTGATGCCCTGGGGGGTGTCCCAAAATCCAAAGGGTATCAATGTCCTGGGTGGGACCCCGATGTGCAGAGGGGTAGCAGCGTCCTGAGGGTGCTGATTCCTGGGAGGGCACCAATTCCCGAGGAATAACAAAGACCTGGAAGGTACCAAAGCCCTGGAGGGCACCAATTCCCTGGAGATAGCAACAGCCTGGGGGCACCGGTTCCCTGGGGATACCAGCGGCCTGGGAGAGTGACAACCCAGCCCATGGCCACCTGGGCAAGGTGTCACCTCCATCCCCACACAGCCACATCAGCGGCAACCGTTCCTCCCAGCTGCTCCCGCCTGGAAAATTCCCCTTTTCCTCATCATTATGATCTCAGCAGCGTGCTGACAGCCGACAAGCCCCTTCCCGCTTGCTCCAAAGGCAGCTCCTGCTTTTTAAAAGGCTCCTCACGGCAGGCAGGGTTGTCAGCACTTCCCAGCGCCCCCCAGACTCCCCCCGGCAAGGGATTCCAATCTTCCCGAGCTGCCACGGCAAGCTCAGGATGCTGAGCTGACTCGCAGCGCCCGAGGCAAGGCGGATGCTCAATCCGAGCCCAATATCCCTGGGATCTCATGGCCTCCAGAGCCAGTCACGGCTCTGAGGGAAGGGCTGGAACCCGTGCACCCCATATCCGTGGGGGGGGTCACACCCCCCTGGGTAACAGGATCTTTCCTAGAGGCACAGTGCCCTGGGATGTTTGAGGTGAATCCCAAATTTCAGGTTGATTTTGTTGGGTAGCGGCTTGCGGACCCTCCACTGAGTCCTGTGGGAGCAGGCCTGGGAATTGCACCCCTTTTCCGGGGAATTTTCAAAGCCAAAGTGGGTGGGAGGCAGCTCCAGGGCACCCATGTAGGATATTCCAACAGAGCCTGCTCCCATCAGCACCAACAGAACCCCTGGGATAACTGGGATGGGAACAAGTGATGGCTACAGGGAGCTGGACCCAGATGCTGAGATCCTGCTCCAGGGCTGGGGACTGGAGCATCCACGGGTGGTGGAGCAGGATGGGATGGGAAGATCCATCCATCTCTCCTTCCAGCAGGAATACCACGGAGCCAGTGGAAAACAGCTGCCTCATTAGCATGCCTGACCTGGATTCAGAGCAATTAATTAGGGCACAATCAATTAATGCCTCTGCCCTGCCCGGGTCCAGCACCGCTGGTGCCCCATGTGCCCTTGCAGGGGTGTAGGGTGTCCCTGGAATGCCAGAACTTAGGATGTGCCTGGGTAAAACCTTCCCCCATCCCATTCCTGGGGGTAATCACAGGATTTTAGGGGATGCCAGGATGGGCATCAACTCCTCTGCAACCCTGGGGGGCTCGGGGACCCCCAAATCTCCCTCAACACTGGATATATTCACTACCTCCCTTTCCCAGGGCTGTGGATATCCCGGGATTTGGTGGGGGCTGAACCCTACAAGCTTCTCACCCCTTTTCTCTCGTGCTCGGTGGGACCAGGGGTGGCAACAGAGCCTTCAAACGGGCCCAGAGGGTGACGTCAAAAAACCACAGAGGGAGGAAAAACAGCCGGTTCCTGCCCGGGCCCCCTCCCTTGCCTGCTCCGGGCCGGGCAGCGGAGGCGGCGGAGCCTCCGGAGCCTCCCGTGCCCCCATCCCACCAGCCGAGCCCATGGCAACCCAGCTGCCCGTCCTGTGCCTCCTACTGGGAATGTGGGGTGAGTATCGGGCACCCTGACCTCGGCGCGCCGCTCAAA
>WBMY01014134.1:82929-98972 GCA_013397315.1 Donacobius atricapilla
CCCCCCCGCCCGGTTTTCCCGCTCCAGGCGGGATTGGCGCCTTGAGTGAGCCACGGTTTGGGGCTCGAGGTGGGAAGCATCCCGGTGACCCCCCCAAACCCCTACCTGGAGCATCCCCGGGGTCCCAAGATTGAGCCAGTGATGCTGAGGGCAGCCGGGTGTCCCCCCATTCTCATCCCCTGCCAGCTCCCACCCTTCCCTCAGTCCACATGGCACCATTCCTGAACATTCCACCCAGGAGCAGGGCTAATTAGAGGTAATTTGCAGGGCCCTCGTCTTTTCTCAGCCCTAAAGATCCCCCAGCACATGGATGGGGAGGCAGCAAATAGCCTTTCTCCCCCAAAAATCCCAGTTTTCCCACAAAATCCCCCTTTTCCCCAAATTAACCATCAATGCTCCAAAGCAGCAGAGCCGCTGTCCCAAACTCAGGGTCCCCAGGGCGGGATGTGGGATTGACCCCCCCATTTCCACTCTTTCTCACAGCCATCCCTGACCATGGAGGAGCCACCTGGATCCCTGCAGGTGAGAATTTGGGGAGCAGCCCTTTGGGAATGCCGCCACAGCTCCGTGAGCATGGTGGGTGCTGGAGTTGCATCATCCGGAAGCAGCATCGTGGGATCCCAGCCCAGACCCCCACATTCCCTCGACCCTTCCATGCTCCCATTCCTTGCACTGCTTCCCAAGGCCCCCACCAAGGGCTTTTCCATCATTCCCGGGGTGAAAACCCATTGGGAAGGGAAGGAAAGCCCCTAACGATGGCGCTTTCCCGGTGTTTTCCCACAGAACCCGTCCTCAGACTCACCAGAGGTGGCTGCCGCTGCACTGGGATACTGGAGGTGAACTGGGAAAACCGATGGAGACAAATCTGCTGGGAGAGCGTGAGCGTGGACGACCTGGTTTGGATCTGCCAGCGGCTGGAGTGCGGCCCCCCGACCTCTGAGCCCTTGAAACTCAACATTCTCAACGGGAAAGGGCTGCACAGGCAGGCCATGAGGTGCAGGGGGCTGCCGAATGCACTGGGATGCCACTGGGAGCTGGAAAACTGCACAGATCACGTCATAGTTTCCTGCAGAGGTGAGCCTGGACCCCCCAGGCCAGCCACTTCAATCCCTAGGGATCATCCGTGCTCACATAACCCCTCTCTTCTCATTCCAGAGCCAGTGAAAACCACTCCAGCACCCCCACCGGCACCCCCGGCCACCACCCCGGAGCCCACGGGTAAACACCTCATCCCGAGGAATTTGTAGCCTCAAATATGGGAATTTCCCGCTAAATAATGGGGGGGAAAAAAAAAAAAGCCATCCCAATCAATAACGTCTGCCATCACTAATCCCTCTCCAGGACCCCCCAGGCTGCGGCTGGTGGATGGGAATTTCAGCTGTTCCGGCTTCCTGGAGCTGCACAAGCAGGGGCTGTGGGGGGCCGTGGCAAGCAGCCTACACATCTGGCCACATCTGGTCACCCTCATCTGCCAGGAATTGCGCTGTGGCATTGCCAGGAGCAGCCACGGCAAGCCGGATCCAGGGATCCACCTGCCGGTGCGGTGGGAGGCGGTGGATTCCTGTGGGAACCATTCCCTGCTGGACTGCTTCAACAGGACCAGCTCGCGGGGAAAAACGCCCGCCTTCATCACCTGCGCAGGTGAGAGTGGCCCTGGAGCATCCATGATTTCCTGCTCCAGTGGGGATACCCTGGGGGATTTTGGGGCCAGAGCAGGGAACCGGCCCCATGGGCCCCATCCACCCACACTCTCGCTCTTCCTCTCCGGGGTGCAAAGGCAAAACAGGAAATCTCAGTTCCCGGCAGTGCCAAGCGTGGCAGTTCTGAGGAGGATGAGCTGGGGAGGGAGAGCGGCCATGGCAGCATCCCAAATTCCAGCTGGGAGTGGGGAACACTGGCAGGGACCGGGCTGTGAGCATCCTGCTGTGGGCAGCTCCCTGAGCAACTTCCATGCCTCGGGCATGTCCCTGAATATCTTCCCTGCCACAGGCATATCCCTGCTTTTCCATGACCCTCTTCCCTGCTACAGGCAGCTCCCTGCCAGAGCATCTTGCCCTTGGCATGAGCATCTCCCAGCCACAGGCTTCTCCCTGTCCTTTTCCATGAGTGTTTCCCTGGAAATCAGATCAGTGCCAGCTCCATGGCACAGAAAGCCAAGCCATGAAGCTCAGAGCAGGCTCCTTGTGAGTCCTGCCATCTGTCCCAGCTTGGAATCCCATGGGATTTGGGGGTTTAACGGGCTGTGGCAGCTGGCAGAGCCATCTTCCAGGCTGCATTTCCCATGGGAAGAGTTCAAAGATCCGCCATGCCTGGCTCTGGTTTGGCTCAGTCCCTGGGGCATGAGGGGAGATGCTGGAAGCATCCCTGTGCCAGAAGCTGGCGCTGGGAGAAGGAGGAACGTGTGCCAGTGGTATCCCTGTGGATCTCATCCCTGTCTGCCTGTGGATCTGGCTCTTCCCACAGGTCTGACCTGTCTGCATGGATCTGACCCTTGTCTTCCCATGGGTCTGATCCCCTCCTACCCACGGAGCTGCTCCCTCTCCTTGTGGATATCACCTCCCGCCAGGGGCCCGATCCCTCCCTGTGGGTCCAACCCCTCTCCCTGTGGATCTGCTCCTCTCTCCCGCAGATTCCCAGCCGCGGGCCCTGCGGAGGCTGGCGGCCGGCCCCACTCCGTGCGAGGGGGACATCCAGGTCTTCCACGTGGGACAGTGGCGGGACCTGTGTGACTCCGGAGCGGTGCAGCGAGACGAGCGCGGCCGGCAGATCTGCGAGGAGCTGGGCTGCGGGAATCTCACTTCCAGCACGGCAATCCGGGAGCCTCCCTCGATGGGAGTCACCTGTGGGGCTGCTCCCCTGCACCTCTGCCAGCCCAAGCTTGGCAATATCCGGAGCTGCTCCCGGACCAGAGTTGTGTGTAAGCCACGTGATCCGTGGGGCGCTGGGGGATGGAATTCCCACACCTGTGGAACGGGCAGGGATGGGGGGACCGAATCCAGGTGGGATTTGGGTTCCTGGCGGGGTAATGGATATTCACATCCCGGTGCCAACCTCCAGCTGGGCACATCCGGTGATGAAATCCGTGCTCTTCCCAGGCCAGGACTCAAAGCCGCTTCCCACTGGAGCATCTGCTGGAACCGTCGTGAGCATCTGCCTGGCCCTGCTGCTTTTCCTCATCCTTTTCCTGATCTGTGGCCCTCCTGCCTATCGGAAGCTGATGAAGAGAAGTAAGGGACAACCTCGGGATTCTCATCCTTTTCTTCCTTCTCCCGCTCCACCATCCCCACGTGCCGGCTCAGGGCTGGCTGGCAGCTCCATGGATGCTTCCCTGAACTCCTTGCGGGGGGGATTTGGCTGCTCAGCCCGACAGATCCCCCTGTCCCATTGTCCCCAAGCCTGTCCCACACGGAGTGTGGGAGCGGGAAGAGGGATTAAGCTCCAAGCAGACACAAAAGAGCAGGTGGAGGATCCTGGAGGGGATTATTCGGGATGACATATGGGGCTGGCGGGGGGGAAGCAGCTGGAGGAAGGATCCGGAAGATCCTTGGAGACATAATCCCCCCTCTCTTTCAGTCTCCAAGAAGAAGCAGCGCCAGTGGATTGGCCCCACGGGACTCAACCAGACGGGTGAGGAGCAGCTCCCTGGGGAGCTGGGAATGGGATTTGGAGGTCCTGGGGATCGATTTGGGGTCGGGGGAGGGCTGCTCCCCCCTGGATCCTGGCAAAAGGGCCCTGGATCTCGCTTCCTTTGGGATGTAACTCACCCAGGAGATGCAGGCATGGACCAGGGACCAATTTTACCCAGCCCCTTCCCAGGGTGGGTTTGTTCCCGTTCCAACCCCCAAATCCCAATCCCGCTGTCCTCTCCAGTGTCTTTCCACCGCTCCAGCACCGCACCAAGGCCTCGGGGACAGGGAGGGGACAATGAGTACGCTCAGGCCCCCCAGAAGATCTCCCAGCTCTCTGCTTACCCAGGTTAGTGCTGGAAGCAGCTCCTTACCCTTTTCCACGGATGGGAAAGGATCCAATGAACTGTATCCATGCTCTCCACAGCTCTGGAAGCAGCGTGCCGGCGTTCCAATCTTCCGGATAACTCCTCGGACAGCGACTACGACCTGCACTCTGCCCGCAGGGCGTGATTCCCTTCCTCCCAAAGGAGCTGATCCCACCTCCCACCTCAGCATCCCGGCATTCCAGCGCCCTTCCAGGAGCACTTCCCAGCCTCCTCGTGGGAGAGAAGGAGGCTTTTGGGGTTTTTTTTTTTTTTGAAGTTATTTATAGGAATTTAAGAGGTATGGGGGTGCAAGGAACCCTTTGGAACAGTGGGATCACCATCTTCTCCAGCCCAGGATAAAGAGTTGGGATGATGGGTAAAGGATAGAGATACAAGGGTGGGAATACTGGGAATGAGTCTGAGATATTTAATAATGAACTACTGTAATAAAATTGGGGTTTTGTACTAATTACACCTCATCCTCTTCCTTCCAGTATCCCGATGTGATTCCAAACTCCCAGGCAGGAGGGAAAAGTGGGACAGGGAAACACCTTTTTCCCTGGTTTTTATCCCGGGGATAAACCCGAGAAACGCAGGAATTGAAGCAGGCTTGAAGATGGTCCTGGGAGGGGACGAAAGATTTCAGTGATGGGATGCAAAGGAAGTTGGATGCCAGGAAGGGATAAAGGAATCAATTCTTACCCGGATGTTCCGTTGTTTCCCAAAGTAACCACAGCCATGACTCCAGAGTGCAATTAATGCATCCAGTTTTATTACTCTAATTAATCCCAGGGATGGAATTGCTTCCATCATCAATCCCTCATCCTAGTCCATTAGTAATTGTTCCTTATAAATAACTTAAAGGGATACAGGCAGGATTTGAAGGATAAAGTGCTGAGCAAAGCAAATCCCATTTCCATCCTTTGTCATTCCCTCCGTTTCCAAGTGTTTCCTGAGAAGGGGGATGTGAGGAGCCCGAAAAAACACACGGGAGGTCGGGAATACTGGAGGCTGCCCAGGAATTACCGACTCCCACCGACAGCCCTGGGATGGTTTGGGTGGAAAGGGCCTCTAGGAATCAGCCACTCCCAATCCCTTTCCAGGGATTGCTCCAAGCCCGGTCCAACCTGGCCTGGGACATTTCCAGGGATGGAGCAGCCATGACTTCCCTGGGAAATCTATTCCAGGGTCTCATCACTGTCACAGGGAAGAATTTCTTCCCAAAATCCCACCTAAACCCACCCTTTGACAGCGTGAAGCCACTCCCCGTTATTCCATCGCTCCAAGTCCTTGTCCAGTTCTTTTGGAGCCTCTCTAGGCACTGGAAGGTGCTCCAAGGTTCCCCTGAAGGTTTCTTGTCTCTGTATTTCTGCCGGTCTGGCTCTGCCTCTCACTCCGACCTCCGGAGCCGCGACTTATCCCGTGTAATTCCTTTGCACCAACGGATCCAGGAGCAACACTCTGGGATCCCTCCTCTTCCTCAGTCCCCAAAAAAAGGAGGAATCAACACAGGACGCTCCCCAGAAGTCCTGGATTAGTATCCAGGCCAGGTAGGACGCTGAGGGTTCGGAGGTGGGGGGTATCCAAAGGGTGGGGGAGGCCCGGGATAGGGAGCCTGCGTTGGGATCGGGAAGTTCGGGAGAGGGGGCTGAGTGGGATACGGACACTGCGGCCTCCCTGCTCCGGGTGGGATGTAGGGAGAGTATCCCGGTCTGGCAGGGGGAGGAGAAGGATGGGGAGCAGGATAGGGCAAGGGCTGCGGCGGGCCCCGGGATGGAGACCAGGAAAAGCCTCCCGAGGTGGATTTGGGGTAGCCCGGTGCAGAGTCAGCAGCGGAAGCCGCTGGATATCCAGGAGCTGGAGGAAGTGGGTAGGGAAGGGTGGACTGGGAGCTGGGCTGGGAGGAAGCCACGTGTCCCACCGCGACCGGAGATCCCGGGAAAGGGGCAGGAGGAAGCGCTCCGTGGGCAGCGGGGCCGGGCGGAAGGGTCGGAGCCGGGCTGTAGGGTAGAGGGAAGGCCGGAGATCCCGATGGGAAGGGTTTGGGTGGCTCCGTGGGAACGGGAGGAGGAGGAGGAAGAGGACGCTGAGAGTCCCTGGTGTGCTCCTGGGATCCCTCTGACTTCCTCACGATCTCCTGCAGCTTTTCCACTCGGACCCGGCGCAGGTGGAACAACTTCCTCATCCCGGAAAACTGCTCCAGGAACGTCTCCAGGGGCACCTCGCCCTCCAGGAATTTCTCAGCCATTTTCTGGAAGAGAGGAGCAGCCTCAGGCTCATCCCTGCATCCCTCTGCTCCTCCTCCCTAATCCTGATTTAGTTCTCTCCCAGCCACATCCCAAGGAGCAGCACCCACACGCAAGCAAGGATGGATCCAGTTCTTTGGAGAAAACCCAGCAGACTCCAAAGATAATCCATGATTTCAGGAACTGGGTTTAACTGCAAGTCTTTGCGGGTGAATCACTGGAATTCCCAAAGGATTGAAGCCCTAAACTCACCTCAGATTCCTCTTCAATCTTCTGGCTTTCCACTTGGAGGAGATCCAGCAAAGTCTGAGGCTGCAGCGCTGCCGAGAATTTCTCTGGGAAAACAAAGGGAGGAAAAAAACCCTAAGGAAATATCACTATCACAGAACAGAAACCAGGGGAAAAAACAGCAAACAGCCCGCAGGAAAGGGCTTGGGAACTGCTAATGGAAGAAGGGAAATCCAAGAGGAATAACATCCTCAATCTCTCTGGCTGCTGGAAAAATGAGGGATATCAGCTTGCCAGGAAGCAGAATCCTTCCTGGGGAAAGATCCCAGAGCTCACCCAGCTTTTCCTTCTGCTCCCTGCACCTCCCGGCCAGCTCCTGCAGCTCCTGGTATTTCTTGGAGAGGTCACTGCGTCCCGTTTCCAGAGGCACCTGGAATTTCAGGTTCTGCTCGGCCAAGCTCCGGTTGGCAGCCAGGGCCATCTCCCTTTCCAGCTGGAGCTCCTGAACCTACGGAATTCAGGACGGTGAGCGTGGGAAGGGGACAAGGACACCCCAGAGCCACCTCCTGGCACAAACCTCCTGGGATTCCAAAGCCAAGCGCTCAATCTCCTGGGAATCCTCCTGCAGCTCCTGGAGCTCCTCCACTGTCCGGTTCCTCAGTGTATCCATCCTCCCAGATTCCTGAGACACGGAAAAAGAGGCAAATCCATTCCCAGATCCAACTGGGAATAGGTTTCCAACGGGAATTCAGGCTTGTTAAAGTCCTTGGAGCAGCTGCGCTCCAAGGGAATAGAAAGGGGAAAACAACATTCCCACTGACTCCTGCTTGGGAAAAGACCTTTCCCCCCTTTCCCAAGCCTATTTGGATGGAATTCTGTGTGTGTTCTAGGGTGTTTCATCAAGGAAAAGTCCACCCACAGCCCCAGCTCGCAAATCCCAGCTGGATGCCTCCATCCCATTTCAGAGTCCTCCTCATTCCAGACTCCATCCCATCCCTCCACGGAAACCGGGATCTGACCATACCCCACCCTGCCCACAGGGCTGGAAAGAACCTCAGGGATCATCCAATTCCACCCTCCTGCCATGGAATTTGGTGAAATAACAACAGGATCAGGGAAATGATGGACTTCCTGCACCGTATCCATGATTTGCCCTGAGTATTCCCAGCTGTCTGATAGGTTTAGCAAGCATCCCCGCGTCTGGTGGAAATTCCATGAGGTGGGATGGAATAACCTGGGAATGTCCCAAAAACCAAAGGAAACACAACACACCTGCACTGTCCTGTTCGCTCCCAGCTCTTCTACCTCTCATCCAGGTGGAACATCCCAAGGCTCTTAGGCCGGGAACGCCACAAGAGCCACGCTGAGGCTCAGGGTTGCCCAATCCACGATCCAGATAAACCTGTCCCAGGGAAAAACTGGGAATTAAGTGCCGCGCTGCAGGTGCGGGGCAGAAATCACCTGATCTGGGGTTTTTTTTAGGGGGAATTACATAAGTTTCACGGAGTTTAGGAGGGAAAAACGGGAATGGTGGGAGTGGGAAAGCTCGGGGTGCACTCCGCATAGAATCCACAGGCGCTCAGGAAGGCGGACGCCACCTTCGGGGCTGCGGCGAACGCCGTGGCGGGAGCAGCGCCATTATCCCCGTTATCCCGCTGTTGCTCCCGCTATCCCCATTCCCGGCCCTCTCCCGGACTCACCGAGGCGCCACCAGGACCCTCCGCCCGCCGCCGCTTCCGCCTTCCGGTACAAACCGGAAGTGGGCGGGACCACCAGTGGAGGGGCGGGGGCGGTCCCTCCCCCCCCCTCAGGGGCGTGAGGGGGGTGGTTCCTCCCAGCGCCGCCATGTTGGGGGGGGCGGGAGCACGGCGGGATTTAATGGAATTTCTAATACAGTAATCGCTCTTTGGCTGCTCGCGGGGCTCTCCCCGAGCTGTAGCTGCTCTAGGTATTATATCCTTCGCATTACCGAGGTGCCAGGGGCTCCCGGAGAGCTGGAGAGGAGTTTTGGAGAAGGGCGTGGAGTGACAGGGAAAGGGGGAAAGGCTCCGCATGGACACGGGGCGGGTTTAACTTGGATGTTGGGAGTGCATCCTTCCCTGTGAGGGTGGCAAAGCAAGGTGCCCGGAGAAGCTGCAGTTGCCCCATACCTGGAAGTATCCAAGGCCAGGTTGGAACTGGTTTAGGAAAGCACATATAGACCTCGGCAATATCCCTAAAATTCATAAAGTGTTGGGTTCTTCCAGCTGGATCCAAGAGATCAAAGTAAATTCCTCTTGAATGCCTGGTTAGCTCCTCCTCACATGACACAGGAATATTCCCGAGAAAGTTCCAGTCCTATCACCCACTCCACAAACCCAACTTTCCCAAAGTATGCTTGGAAAATGGTCCACTTTTCCACCTGTAACTCCACATTTCCAAAACCCCAGCAGGGATGAGGCAGGGGAAGAGCTCCGTGGTTTCTGCTCCTTCAGGAGACTTTGGAAGTCTGGGCAAGGTCACCCAGCTGTTCCAGAAGTGCTGGGATCTGGGAAAGGCACCTCTGATCCCGTCACCTGAGAGCTGTTGTGTAACAAATGGGAGTCACATGATCCCAAATAATTCTGGATAAATCAAGGACAACTTGTTCCCAGCGTGGCTGATAACCGGCTCAAACCCCCAGTGCCATGGGAAAGAAAAGGGACTCGACTTTCCAGAGGGGGAAAAAAAAAATTTCCAGGCTTCTTTTGGAGAAGTTTCCTCAGACCTGGAAAAGCTGGAAAATGTTTAATTAGCATTTGATATTAAAACATAAGGTTTGAGGAGAGGGAAAATTGTGTTTCAATTTGCACAGAAGAAATGGAAAAATACCCATTTAAAAGTGTTATCCAGAAATAAATTTGGGATAAATGTGTGGTTTTGCAAGCATATTCCCATTAGCTGCTTATTAATAGCCTTAATTTCCACAAAAGATGGTTTCACATGTCTTTTTCCCTTGGATGGCATCTTAATCCCAGCCAAAATCACCCACAGCAGGTAGGAAAAGGTGACCTGAGGACCCAGAGGTCTTGTTCTGCAGAATTCCATTCCCACAAGGATCAGCCAACATCCCTGGGCTTCCTTTGATAAGTTAATCAAATATTTTTAATCCAGTCCTGGAAATTTGACACCTCAGGAGCGTCAGATTTCCTTTCTTTCATCTGACAGCTCCGATAAAGCACCCGGGTGATAAAAGCCTTTAGGGAAGGGACAAGAAAAACTGGGAACTGGGCCTGGAAAAGTTGACTTCATTAATCCATTTCCAAGAAAAGCTCTGTCTCCATAAGGGGATTTTTTTGGGGAGTCTGCAGAGATAAAATTAAGGAAGTTTTGTCAGAACAAGTTTTGATGTCCCAAAAGCCTGAAAGCCCTTGTTTGATCCAGAGGGCAATTCCCATGGAAGTTAAATTCACCCCAAGGTGCGTTTCCACATCAAAATGACATTAAAAATCTGATTTTTTTTTCCCCGTAAAAGCTTAAATTTTGGGAGGGTTTTATTGCCCGGGAATCCTCACCCCGCCCTGGCTGCATCAACGAGGAAGAAAAGCGTCCAGATCCATCTTTCCAGCTGGGGTTTTTTTGGGATCTCCTCATGCTGTGGTGCCCTCTGGTGCCAAGGGAAGCTGTGGTAGGGAGGCCACCTGCTCCCATCCAATGAGGCCCCAGCCCTGGGATGGATTATTCCAGGATCCAGCATCTCATGCCCTCCATTTCCCCACCAGGGCTGGGAGAATCCACGATTTCTCTCTGAGGAGGCCATTTCGTGCCCTAAAGGGGGTTATTTTTCCATCCTCCCAGATTTTATTCTGGATTTAATCAGTGCTAAATAGCAATTCCCTTTTTTTTTTTTTTTCTCCCAGTCCTGAATGCCACAGCTTCTTCCCTTTGTGGATACCATCCATCCAAAAATCCGTCCCTGTTGGATCCATTGTTCTGCTTTGATGGGATTTACCAGCAGCACAATAAGCTTGTCCTAAAACTTCCCATAATTGGGCAAATGTAGGGTTTTTTTCCATTGAAAAAACAGGAATCCTGATCCCTGGGGATGGCAGTTCTGGGAATGCAATGGATAAATAGCTCTGGGAAAACTTCGTATTTTTGTTTTCTCTACTATTTTGGCAAAAAAAAAGGAGCAAAACTTGGTAACTCCAAAATCTACAGGGACACATTCCAGGTTGGTTTCCCCAGCCTGGCTTTGGACACTTCCAGGGATGGGGCAGCCACAGCTTCTCTGGGAAATCCATCCCAGGGCCTCACCAGCCTCACAGGTAAGAGTTTCTTCCCAGTATCCCATTGTCCAGTTTGGAGCCATTCCCCTTGTCCTGTCACTCCATTCCCACATCCAAAGTCCCTGAACTGGGGGAAAACTGGGACGAGCTGAGGGAAAGCCAAGCTCCAGATGCCTCTGGATGAAGGTCACAGGAGCGGGATTGGGCACCTTGGCTTCGGTCATGGCACCACGTGCTGGATCCCAGGGTTCTGGAACGGTCACCTTGTCCTGGAGGAGATCAAAGGCTCCCTAAGGCTGGAGCTGGCATTCCTCCCTTGGAATCAGCCCCATCCCAGCTTGGAATGATAGAAGAATCCGAGGATACGGTGCTAGGTTGCACTGGGGGAGTGGAATGAAGAAGAACCTCCCTGGGGGATGTTGGGAGAAAGGGGATGTAGCACTGGATTATCCCTGAGGAAAAAAAAGGAGGATGGGATGTGTTGTAGGGGGCTGGAAAGGAGAAAGGCCTGGCTGATTCCCAGAATGGAAAATCTGGACCTGGCAGCCTGAAAATCCTTCATGGAGCCTTGGCAAGAGAAGGATCTGGAGAGACCTTGGAGCCTCTTCCAGTGCTTTAAGGAACTCCAGGAGAGCTGGAGGGGGACTTTGGAAAAGGACCTGGAGTGACAGGACAAGGGGGAATGGCTTCCTACTACCAGAAGACAGGGTTAGATGGGATACTGGGAAGAAATTCTTCCTTGCGAGGGTAGGGATGCATTCCTGGGACTTCCATTCCCAGGAAAGCTATGGCTGCCCCATTCCTGGAAGCGTCTGGCTCAAACCCTCCTGCAAGGAATTGGAGGGTTCAGGGCACAAACAACCCTGCCTTCCCACCAGCTCCCAGAGAATAACTGGGAGTGCTTCCCGCCCATCCCAACATACCTGTGGCCTGAATCCCCCCGGGAATACGGGGATCCCCTGGCTTGACATTCCCCCACCCCGTCTTCCTTAAGGACGTTTTGATAACCATCCCAGGAGCAGTTTGCCTTTCTTATCAGGGCCTCCGGCCAAACACCGGAGCCAGGATATAAGGAGCGGGGCCGGGATCGGAGGCACATTTTCCTTCAGCTCCCACCATGAAGCTGCTCCTGCTCATCGCCCTGCTGGGCCTGGCCCAGGGCTTCCAGACCAGGTGAGCCCCAAAACAGGGATGTGGGATGCGGGGTGATCCCAGTGGCACATCCCGGTGATGCATCCTGGTCCCTGTCCACAGAGTGCCACTGAGGAAGATGAAGTCGCTGCGGCAGAGGCTGCTGGAGCAGGGTTTGCTGGAGAGTTTCCTGGAGCAGCATCCCTACAACCTAGCTGCCAAGTATTTCCCGGGCATCGCTGTGGAGCCCCTGGAGAACTACATGGATGTGAGGGATGGGATTGGGAACGGGGAGCAAAGGGGGGCACTGGCTCCTTCCCCATCCCACTGGCTTTTTATCCATCCCACAAGTCCCTTCCCCATCTCCTTAACTCATCCCATTAGCCCCTTATCCATACTTCTTTCCCCATCCCATTAACCCTTTCCCATCCCAACAGGATGAGTATTTTGGCACCATCTCCATTGGGACCCCACCCCAGGAATTCACCGTGGTCTTTGACACCGGCTCCTCCAACCTCTGGGTTCCCTCGGTCTTCTGCTCCAGCCCAGCCTGCAGTAGGTGTCTGGAATGAGGCTGGAATGTGTCTTTTGGGAGTCCTGCAGGGCTCTACCCAGTCTTTCCCAAGGGACAAATCCCAGGCAATCCTCATCCTTCCCACCCCCCCCCAGGGAATCACAACCGTTTCAATCCCGCGGAATCCTCCACGTTCCTCAGCACCAATGACACCCTGTTCATCGCCTACGGCACGGGAAGCATGACCGGAGTCCTGGGATACGACACCGTCAACGTACGGCCAGGTGCCCCAGCCCCCTCATCCCATGGGATTCCATGGGATCGTGCCCAATCCACACCTGTCTCCTTTCTCCCAGGTTGCTGGCATCAACGTCCGCAACCAGATTTTTGGGCTGGCCGAGACGGAGCCAGGGGATTTCTTCTACTACACCCCCTTTGACGGTATCCTGGGATTGGCATTCCCAAGCATTGCCTCCTCCGGAGCCACCCCTGTCTTCGACAACATGATGATGGAAAACCTTGTGGATAGGCATCTTTTCTCCGTCTACCTGAGCAGGTAAATCCCAGCCAAAGCTGCTGAGGATTTCTCCCTTTTTCCTCATGATGGCCCCGTTTTCCGATGGGAATGGGGCCGTTGTTGGGCTGGGAACCACCCCCGATGGATCCCCTTTTCCAGGGACAGCCAAGGTGGGAGCTTTGTCCTCTTCGGTGCCATTGATCCCTACTACACCACCAAAGGCATCTCCTGGATCCCGCTGTCTGACGAAACCTACTGGCAGATCAGCATGGAGAGGTATTCCCAGTATTCCTGACCCTCCAGCCGGTGTTTTGGGGAGTCCAGGCTCACCCCGCATCCCTCTTCCCAGTGTCTCCATCAACGGGGCTCCAGTGGCCTGTTTTTCGGGATGCCAGGCCATCGTGGATACAGGAACCACTCTGCTGGCTGTTCCTATCCGGGCCTTCCGGACCCTCATGAGGCGCCTCGGTGCCAGCTCCAGCGGCGAGGTGAGGCCTCAGGATGCTCCCTAAGACATTTGATCCCAGCTGGAATGGCTGCTAACCTGCCGTGTCCTCCCCAGATCAGCTGTGAGGCCGTCAGCAACCTTCCCGACCTCATCTTCCACATCCACGGCAAAGAATTCCCGGTGCCGCCCAGAGCCTACGTGTTAAGGGTGAGCATCCCACTGGGAATGGGTTTGTAGGGATAGAGGGAGGGATCCAACAGCTGGTGACCACCCCATTCCATGTCCTTGGAGCAGAGTAATGGATACTGCACCCTGGGATTGCAAGGCATGGATACTCCCACGGAGGAGGGCGAGCTCTGGATCCTGGGGGATGTCTTTATCCGTGAATACTACGTCATCTTCGACAGGGCCAACGACAAGGTGGGGCTGTCCCGGCTGCCCTGAGCTGGGGTGGGAATCCCAGGTGTTCCCAACTCGGTGGCTGGCAGGGCTTGTCCCTTTCCCGGCGCTCCTGCCGCCACCGAGGACAATAAAGGTGTGGAGAAGCCCCCCTGTGCCGTGTCTCTCTGGGAAAGGCCACCACATC
Organism: Donacobius atricapilla; assembly: GCA_013397315.1. Taxonomy (NCBI): domain Eukaryota; kingdom Metazoa; phylum Chordata; class Aves; order Passeriformes; family Mimidae; genus Donacobius; species Donacobius atricapilla. The sequence continues at coordinate 96,841 of WBMY01014134.1, forward strand.
CCTGGGAATGCGGCGTGTCCCTGCTGCCACCCTCAGCTGCACCTATCAAGGATGTCCCTGTGCCCCCGCGATGGGAGCCTGGATGTTGCTCTGCTCATCCCTGAGGAGCTCCCAGCCTTGGGGACCTGGGGCAGGACATGTCCCTCCTGTCACCAAACCCCACTTAGGGTGACGGGGCCGAACACCTCCAGCACTGCCCTCGTCATCGTGCGAAGCCACTTATCCCAAAATTCCCAGAGGACAAGCCCCAGGGCTCCACGTGCTGGCAGGTGCAGGGATGAGGGGACAGGGAATAAATACCAGAGTGACTTTATTGGTGGCAGGGGGACAGCTGCCCCCTCCCCAGGGCCAGGCCTGCTGGTCCTGCAGACCTCCTTTTCCTCCTTTCCTTCATGTTCCTTCTCCTCCTCACGGCGTTCCAGGCACACCTGGCACCTGGAACCTGGGGCTGTCCGACGGCACCGCAGAGGGATCCTCATTCCCAGGGGATCCCTGAGCCTCAGGGCTGCCTGTGGGATCAGGGGGGGCTGTGGCCTCACAGAGGGGGTCGGGGGGCACCGCGGGTGCCAAGGGATATCCAGAGGGACTCGGAGGGGTCGGAGGGGGTTTCCCAGCACCCCAAATCCCTGGAGAGGGGCTGAGGGGGAGTGTGCTGGGAAGCAGGAGCTGGGCCAGGCGGTAGCGGAGGTGTTGAGGGGTGCCAGAAGGTGAATCTTCAGGGATTGGGGACTGGGATGAGAATGAGGGTGAGGATGGGGATTGGGATGAAGATGAGGTAGGGGATGAGGATGGGGACAGGTCACTGCCCTGCAGCAGGAGCCGGAGGCCTGTGACTGACGGAGGGAGGATTTTGGTCAGCACCCACCTCCTTCCCAGGACCCCCAGTCCGGAGGGGGCACATCCAAGTGCCCGGGGACGGATCCAGGGATCCTATTACCTGGGCAGGATGGGCAGCAGCCCACGGGCAGCATGGGGGGCTCAGAGCAGGAGCGGGGGCATGGCCTCTCCTCGCAGCTCACCTCTCCAAGCTGGAAAAACAGGGATCAGCCAGCCCTGCCAGCCCTTCCTGGGATCCAATGGCACTGGCACAGGCACTCCATGGACACAGGCATCCCATGGGAATGGGCGGGAGGTCTCACCTGGCAGGTGCAGCGTGTACAGGGCTGTCCCTCGGGAATGAAGCTCTGGCCGTTCTCCACCTTCCTGCCCTGGTAGTTGCAGTCTGCAGGGAGCAAGGTCCAGAGGGGGTTTTGGGGGGCTCGGGGGCATTTTGGGGACCCAAGCTCGTACCCTCACAGACGGGGCAGCACCGACCCTCGGGGTGGAAGGGGTAGGAGCACACGATGGCACATTCCAGAGGCGAGCAGGCCACTGAGCCCAGCTGCGAGAGACGGGAGAGACCCCCGAGGGCCGGGCGTTAGGAGCCCCGGAGCGCCCCCGGAGCTTTTCCCTGCAACGGAGCCAAAAACCGGGCTTCAGCCCACGGGGCAGGAGCCGCAAATCCTCTGGGAATGCCCGGCCCAGCCCTCACCAGGCAGATGCAGCTCAGGCAGGGATCCAGCGCCGACGGGAAGGTCTCGTTGTTGGAAAAGGTCCTCCCCATGTAGGTGCAGCCTGCGGGGAGAGGGGCTCAGGCAGTCCCCGGGCGGCTCAGAATCCCGGAATTCCGGGCGCGCCCTCACCTGCGGAGCAGTCGGGGCAGCACTGCCCGGGAATGCGGATGGGATAAGGACACGTCTCCACACAATCCGTGCGCTGGCAGCTCACGGAGCCATCTGCCTGCAGGCGGGAACATCCTGACAGACACCTCGGGATTCCCAAACCCGCCGGATTTGGGGGATTTAGGGCCCGCCCGGCCACGGGCATCCTGACGGCGGGAATGGGGCAGGAGCCGTGCGCTGGGGCAGGAATAGGGAAGAGGGAATGAAGCAGAGCAGGTTCTCATTCACCTGGCAGATGCATAACTCACAGGGATCGCCCGGAGACCAGATCTGTCCGACAGGAAACTCCACGCCGTTGTCATCCAGGAAGCAACCTGGGTAGGATCCCTCTTCCCAGCTGTCCCGTAAAACCTACCCTTCCCGTCCCCAGGGGTTCCCTATATTCCACCCTCCTTGTTTCTAGGTATTCCC
>WBMY01014134.1:105006-118071 GCA_013397315.1 Donacobius atricapilla
CGCTCCGGTGACCCCCAGATTCCCCCCGGCCCCGTGCCCTCATCCCAGGGCAGGGAACGAAGCGAAGGTCGGAGGCAGGTAAATCATTGATCCCATGGAGCAAAGGGTGCTGCTGCCTCCAAAATTCCCAATCCAGCATGGGTTTCTCCCCACAAGATCCCGCCCAAGGTTTGGGATCACCCAGGCAAGACTCAGCCCCCTTCCAAATGGAAACAAGAGTAGGGAAACCAGAGCCGTGGGATGTTCCTGTCCTAAGGGGATGTGATCCCAAATCCCTGGGAGGCAGCTCCATGACCAGTGGCAGGGGATAAACAATGATCCAAAAAAAGCAGGGTACCAACACTGCACCCCCAGTTCTGGTAGGAAAAGGAGAATGCTTCCAGGATCCAAGCTGTGCCGCTCCCTGGGCCTCCCAAAATTTGGGAAGAAGCTGCTCCAGGCAGGTAAAGGGAGCCCAAGGTAATAAAAGCAGCAGTACAGAGTCCAAGGTCACTCCCTGCTCCCCCGGCACTTGGAAGAGATGTCCAAATATAGCCTTGTCCTTACGGCCTCCTCTGAAAATACGAGATGGAAGCGGGAGCCAGGGATGCTTCCAGCACGAGCTGTCTGTGGGAGAGGAGGATTTGGGAAAAACCCACATGGAATGGGACTTGGGGGGCACTTAACCAGCAGTTACAGGGAAGATCCAGGCTGGGGAAGAGCATGGCAAGATCCAGGATAACACCCAGATTCCATGAGAGATGTGAAGGAGGTGGTAGACCACGAGAACTATTCATGAGCAGCCAGAGGCCAGAAAATCCAGCTTTCCAAAAAAATTCCTTTACTATCTGCCTCTCCAGGCACTCACAGTGCCCCTGGCAAACAGGCAAGGAACTGAAATTTCTTACAAATCCAAGAAAAGCTAGAAAAATGCACCTGGAAAACAGGTGTACCCAAGATCCCAGAGCCAAGGACACAGATCTTTCCTCTTGGACTACTTTATTTGGTAAAACTCCGAAATCAGCAACAGCTTGAACTTCCCAGAACTTCCCGCCCTGAGCAAGGCATGGATCCTATGGAGAGAGAGTTATCCCACTCAGCTCCAGCCTTGGCTGCTCCTCCAGCTTTGATTCCCCTTCCAGAAGAAAAAAAAAACAGGATCAAAAGCAAAACCAAAAGCCAAAAAAAGTAATAAAATATCTAAGGACACCAGGGAAAAGGGAATCGAGGTGAGGGCATCAGATCCCAGTGGATCACCCCAGGGACAGTTCTGGGCACAGCCAAAGCTGCAGAATTCATGAATCCCAGCAGGAGATGACTGACACCCCCCCAAATTCCTATCAAGCTTCTCCCCCTGTGAGATTCTGTCCCCCTCCGACTGCTGCTGCTGGTGTTGGCACAGCTGGGGAAGGATTCCCTTTGCTCCATGTGGAGGGGAGGGGTAGGGAACCATCCCGAATCCTGCTAATGGATCCGGGTCAGCTCCTCTACGATCTTTATCAGGTCGTCCACGGTGGCTTCCCTCTTCATCCCGCTTCCATCGTCAATCTGCACAGGGAGGAAAAGGCGTTGGAGACACTGGCAGGTGCTGAAAAACATTCCCAGATGATTCAGGAAGGTGTGGATTTAGGATTTTCCAGAGAGGCTATGGCTTCCCCATCTCTAGAAGTGTTCCAGGGCCAGGTTGGACGAGGCTTGGAGCAACCTGGTCCAGTGGGAGGTGTCTTAAAGTCCCTTCCAACCCAAACCATTCCGTAACTCTACAATTCCATGATTTACTGAAGCTGGATTCCTGAGCAAGGTCCTCGAAGGATCCAAGGCCACATTCCTGAGCTCACCTGCAGGTTTGCCACCACTTCCTGCATCTTGGGCCTGCTGATGTCCAGGAAACTCTCGATCAGGTCTCCATCGATGAATCCCGTGGCTGGTTCCGTCTTCCGTTCGGTGTGGAATGATCTCCAGGTGCCGCTGTCAAGGAGCCAAACCCACAGGAAATAACACCAGCCCTGGACATGGTTCGTGGTGGGATGGCAGTGCTGGGTAAATGGCTGGACTCAGAGGGCTTTCCCAACTTTAATTCCATGATTTCCGAGGGCGCCAGCAAACCCGCTCCCACCCCCTCCAGCTGGTAAACCCCACCCAGCACAGGCTCCTGGCTGGAATGCCAAAGGATATAAGGAATGCTCAATCTTCCCCACGCTCTTGATGACTTTGTTGAGCCTGTTCTGCATGTCCAGGAGCAGGTTGTACCAGCTTTCCGACAACGACGTCACCAGGCCTGCACGGGAATAACGGACGTGGGAATGTGGCAGGGGATGGAGCTGGATGAGCCCTCCAACCCAAACCGTTCCAGGATCCTGCAGGGAATCCTCAGCCCCTGCTCCTTTACCGATCATTCCATTGACAGTGCCGAAGAGCACGGATCCCTGGGTGGGCGTGGAAGTCTCTCCCAAGTTCTGCATGACCAGGGATCCGTGGCAGAAGACATTGACAAACTCTCCCAGGTGGGATAATCCCACTTCCTGCAGGTGCTGCCGCTCCTCATCCGTCGTGGCCGCGCTGGAATCCCAAACACTGCTCAGTTCCGGAGGGGAGCACTCCAAAACTTTCCCTTACTCCCAAAAGCTGGGAATGCTCCTGGAATTTTCCTAAAGATCCCATCACCCCATTCCTGTTCCAACCCATCCCAATTCCCATCCCCATTCCCAATCCATCCCATCCAGCTCACCTGTCCTTCTGGCACACGAACAGATTGAAAGCATTCTCCGCTCCCAAGAAATTATCATCATCCAGGATCTCCACGGCGCTCATCCAGTTTGGATTGAAATCCCGGGCAATCTGCAAGGGGCCAAGAAGGGACACGCTGTGTCCAGGTGGCCTGGCCTGAGTTCCTGCATCCTCATCCCACCCAACACCAATATTCAGGAGCGAGGCAGGATCCAGCATGTCCCTCTCTGCTCCAGGAGGCAGCTGAGCAGGAAAGGCACTCCTGGAGATGGTCCTAGTCCAAGTGGCACTTGGATAGCATCCTGGGAAAGCGTGGAGCAGCCTATGCCAAAGCCACTCCAGCAATTTAAACCCCCATTCCGAGTGGACACCAGGCATCCCAGATGGCACCTCCCACCCACCAGGCACCAGCTGCTCTTCCCACAGCCAGTTCCCTGGAAACTGAGGGATCCATCCCTCCAGAAACCACAGGGATCCATGTCAAACCTTACCCAGTCGAGCCAAACTCCTCCTTTTATCCCCTCCAATACCATTCCCCGTGCCCAGAGCTGTCAGAACGGATTCCTGGCGCCGCTTCCGTACCTCCTCGAAATTCCCTTCCATGGGTTTGTAGGCCAGGAGCAGCACGGAGCGCATGAGGTCTCCCACCAGGATGAAATCCCCCTTGGTTTTCAGGTACAGGGCCATGATGTTGTTGTAGTGGTTGCATTCCGTGCGCAATTCCTTCTCCGCTGTCCACTCGTACAGGCGGACCTGTGGGATGGGAGATGGATCAGGATTCTCCACGTGGGAGCTGGAATATAGTCCTCAACAGACACCTGGCTGACATCCAGCTCCACGAACATGCTCCCAAAAAAAAAGTCAGGGCCTTGCCTACCGTGCTGTTGATGCTGGCTAACAGCTTCCCGTTGAATTCCACCATGGAATACACAGCTCCCTTGACCTCTTTCTCAGCCAGGCTCTGCAGCTTCCCTGGAATCAAGCCAGGCATTACTTGAGTTGTTTATCCAAAGGGTGGGAAGTCAAGAGGGTTCAGCTGAGCTGGCCTGAATTTTGCTTCCTAAAAATTGTCTCTGAGGGGGACAAGTGACATGGAAAGCAAATCCCAGAATCCAGGGCTGGTGAGCTTCTCAAGGAGACGGGGGGAAAGGGAACACAGCACCTGCAGATCCCGACAACAGATTCCTTGGGAAAAACTGCCTGCTTCTGGGGCGCAAGCTCTCTGGGCTCTGAGGAGCTCATCCCTGATCTCCCATCAAAAAAAGCTGGATTTTTCCAGGTGAGAACACCTTGTTCTTACCATCGGAGTAGTGGAAGACGACGATCCGGCCCTGCTTGGGCTCCGCTTCCTCGGGATACACCATGGCAGTGCCCACAATGAAGTAGGTGTTGGGATCCTTTCCCAGCTTGCAGGAGACCAGACTGAGGGCATACTCATTTTGCAGGAATTGGTGAGCATGGAGCACTGGGGGGAAAAAAAAAAAAAGTGGGAAAGGAAGGAACAATTGGGATCCCAAGGTCCTTTAAATGAAAGCTTAAGACACATCCTAGAGATTCCCTGTCCTGTTCCCCATCACCTTGTGCCATCAAAACTCGGTAATTCCTAAACCTTATGGCTGATGTTCCTCCAGGAAAATGCTTTGGCTGAAGCTCCCCTGCCCTTCTCCAGGATGGGAAAAGCTGGATTTTGGGCTGGGACAGGTACCTTCGAAGGTGTGCTGGTCTATGATGAGCAGGTTGTGCACTTCCACCTCCTCTCCAAAGGATGTCTCGTGTGGAGCTGTGCTGCTGGAGAACAGCTTGCTGGTGCTCACACTGCTGGACAAGGCCTGGGAAACGGGAAAATGCGTCACATCCCGGTGCCACTCGGATATCCACACGGCCTCAGGCACAGCCAGTGAGTGGGAAAAGGGATGGGAGAACAGGTGGAGCAAGGAACGAGCGAAAGGACACACTCCCTGCTCCTGCAGGGCTGCGTAATGGTGATAATCTGAGTTTACACAGAGCTGTGGCTTCCAGAGCTAGATCCTTGGGAAAAGGAAAACCTTGGAGATCACACAGAAGCCTGTACTGGATATGGATGGAGCAACACCCAAAAATAAAGGGAATCAGGTGGAACAATAACTGCTGCACCCCGCCAGAGACCCCAACATCCCGTTCCTCCCCAGCTGAGGAACTGGACTGGACTCACAGCTTTGGAAGGGAGGACCAAGGAAAACCTGGATCAGGAATTCTGATCCCCACAGCATAGGGATGACCCAGCCTGGGATCTCACCTGGGTGCTGGCGCTGGGTCTGAGTGCCGTGGTGCCTCCACTGGCATCCTGCACCTCGATCCGGCTGGAGAGCACCCCAAAACACTGGGATACCTCTTGGTAGCAGATTTTCCTGTGGGATAAACAGAGCCACGTGGGTGGGAGAGCCGGGAAAGGCCATTCCAAGAGCTCTTGGAAGCAACAAGAGCTGTTTGTTTGCCCCTGGGATGGCAACATCACCCCAACCCTTGTCCTGTGCGGCACAGCATCCTCATCCCAGGAATCCTCATCCCAGGAATCCTCACCTGGGCGACTCGTAGAGGGGAACAGTGCGGATGTGCAGCTTCTGGATCTCATCAATGGTGCCGATGGTCAGCGTGCTGTTGTTGGCCAAGGCCAGACTTGTGGGGAAAAAAAATACCATGGAAAACGCTGTGTGAAACAGCAAGAACCTCCCTCTCTTCCATATCCCTCAGGATCAGGACTCGTGGCAGGCTCACCTGTCGGGATATCCGTCGGAATTGAGGGGGCACATGTAGTTGACCTCCTTGAGGTTGACGTTGGAGAAGACCAGCTTGTGGTTGCTGCTGTAGATGACGGTGGGGCGGTCGGAGCAGGCGAACACGTTGGTGGTGGACAAGGAGCGGAACGTCCTCAGCACCGTGGGCTGCGTGCCCAGGGTCACCTTCTTCCTGTCACTCAGCAAGCCTGGATTCAAGGGGAAAAGGGATTGGGATATGCCACAACACCTCAGGGAAAAATGGAGTGTGGGTAAGCGCATCCCGGATTTAAGAATCCATCTCCTTCCTCCAGTGTGCTGTAAAAATCCCCCAGCCCGTGGCCGGTCCCACCTGAGCATAATGCTGAGAAAGCAAGGAGGATCTTTCCCAAAAAAACTGGAAAGGAAGGGAAAAGGTCACCTGTCTCGAGGCTGAGGCCGAAGTAGAAGAGAGCTCCGTCCCCCAGGGCACACAGGAGGTAGTGGCTGCTCTCGAAGGTCGTCATCAGGATGGAGCGAGGGATAATCTCTGTGGAAAGCAGGAAAAGGGATGGATGAGGCCGCTCAGGACACGGATGGTGACCGCTGCCACCCTCGGGAGGCTCCTACCTCCTCCCAGCATCTCCTTGTGCAGCAGCTCGAAGGACGGGAGCTTCAGGATGCGGGCGGAGATGTCGGTCCAGAGCCCGATGGCGCAGAGCGGGGACATCCCGTTGGAGTCTCCCAGGGGGGTGATGTCCAGGCAGGCCACCTCGTGCTCCATCTCCGTGCAGCTGAGAGGAAGGAGGGAGCACGGGTGTCTGCCTGGATCCCCAATCCCAGCATCCCAAGAGCCCTCAGGATGTGGGCTCACCTGATCTGCCGGAGCTCCTGGGGCCGGATTTCCAGGTAGTACAAGGCTCTTCCCACGGCCACCACCACCTGGTTGCTGTTGCAGGAAGCGACGCTGATGTTCTTCCCGTTGGGCTCTTTCCACTCGCTCACCAGGGATTTGGGCTCCTGGCTGACCAGTCGCACTGAGGCAGAAGTGATCTGGGAAGAGAGACAGGAAAGATCATGGAAAACGGCGTTTCCAAGGGGGGTGGCATAGCAAGAACCTCTCTCCTTCCATATCCGTTAGAAACATGAGCCCAGGATCCTGTTTGCTGATCCCATCAGCTCAGAGAAGCACTCCAACCTCTTCCTTGGATATGTCACAATCCATATGACACCAGGAAAACCACATCCACGTTTTCCTCATGCTGGAATTACCTGGATCAGCTGCTGATGCGCCACGTTGCCACAGAAGAACGTCTGCTGGTCATCCACAAATCCTGTGAGCTCTGTCTCTTCCACTTCCTCTCCGTTCAACATCAGAACCCTGAGCAGGGCAGGGAATTCCCATTAATTCCTGCTCTGACATGGGGCTGAGAGCCTGGATCAGCTCATCCCACCTTTTTACCTGGTCTGGCCAACAAAGGACAGCACCAAGGTGTTGTCCGTCTCCCGGTGCGGATCCGACCTCAGTGGCCACAATCCTGCAACAAGGAGGCCACAGTTCCTCACACACTTCCTCACAATTCCACATCCCAACCTCATCTGTGCCCACCACGTCCCCTCTCAGGCTGTGGGACACCTCCCACACCTTTAATTCCCGGCAGGTCGATGCTGGCGTGCTCATGGATGCCGATGCCGTTCCGGATGATCCGCAGCGATCCCTCTTTGAAGGCCCCAGAGCAGGTGACCAGCTGGAGGAAAAGCAGGTGGACTTTACCAACTGTGCTGAAGAGTGGGAAGCTCTCCCACTCTTCTCTGGGATCATGGAAATGGGGAACCCATTCTAGAATCGTGGAATCCTGGAATGGTTTGGGTTGGAAAGGACCTGAAAAATCCGCCAAGGCCAGGTTGGACAGGGCTTGGAGCAACCTGGTCTGGAAGGTGTCCCTGCCCATGGAATGAGATGATCCTTAAGGTCCCTTCCAACCCAAACCATTCTTGGATTCCCTGATTTTATGGACACCCCTGGCCAAAAAATTCCCAGCAGTGAGGAGGAAACAGCAGGAATGTTACCTGGCCTTGGCCTTGCCTCTCCAGGTCCACCACGCACATGTCCACGATGGGCCCGAGGTTGGTGAAGGTCTCCATGGCCACCACGTAGGATCCCTGCTCATTGCTGTCCACATTGAGCTGGGAATAAACACCGGAATCAATTAAGGAGCAGGACAGGGAAAGGGCAGGCAAGGACAAGACAGGAAAATGTATCCACATCTCCAGGTTTTAATGGCAATCGAGTCCTGTGGAAACACACAACCAGGAGCTGCCACGTACCTTCACGAGCTGGGAATCTCCAAGCCTGGAGCCAACAAACACCACTCCGTTATCCAGGTAGGTCAGGCACTCGGCAATGGATGTCTGGGAAATGGCAAGAGGCAGGTGACCCACCAGTGGCGTGGAAAGGTCCTGGCATGCACACACACACACCCCTTCCACCACTAAGCTGTTATCCAAAAGAAAAACCCTGGGCATGGGAGGGGGATTTAATCCCTTCATAAATCCCATGGAGTCCAAGCTCCTTCCAGTGCAAGTACCAGGGAAAAAAAAAGGGAAGAAGGTGTAAATTTAAGTGCCCACAGGGAATTTTCCCAACAGTTCAGGGCTGTGACAAATGTGAAGCATCAACACCTCCGGCTCCCAAAATTCCCACTCATTCCTAAACAGAGCCTTTCCAGACTGGAGAATCCCAGGCAAGCGCCAGGGATGGCCCAGGTGATTCCGACCTCTCCCAGCAGCTCCACACGCAGATCCTTCAAGGTGACAGTGCCGTCCATCTGCTCCTCCTTCTCCAGGAGCAGCATGAAGAGCCGCCCTTCCATGTCTCCCAGCAAATACCGCGATCCGTTGGGATCCACACGGTTGTGGCACACGATGGTGCTTTGCTGCAGGGAAAGCAGGGAATTCTAGGATTCCACTGGAACAGCCCCAAACTGGTCCCCAAAAGGTCTGTGCAGGTGACACACTCCCAGCTCCAGTATCCCATCCCACCCATTCCAGAGCTCCAGGAGTGGACTGAGACCTTCAGGCAACAATATTCCCCTTTCTTCCCCCAAGATTTTTAGCCTGTCCTTATATCCATCCTCAAAGGACCTTTGGATGGCAATTCCAGCCCTCTTTCAGCTCGGGAGCGGCACCTCAGCCATGCCATGGGTGCTTCCTCCTCCGATCAAATGTGGGAAGCAGCCTGTTATTCCCACAAAACCCACAAGTCCAACTGCTGTCCCAAAATCTTTAAGCCTTTTCTCCTCTGAACAAGTCTCCAAGGGGCTCATCCATGTTTTCCACTGCCTGAAATGAGACCAGGCTCTGCCCTGGAATGGTGCCCAGACCATGCACTAATTCCTAATTAATCCTGTTCCCAGGGGTCCAAACAAAATTCCAAGAACTCGACAGAAAGGGGAGGCATGCAGGGATCATGGATATCCCTCGGTCCCCAAAAACAGTGACCAGGAAGCCAAACCTCTGGAAGTCCAAGAAAGTGGCACTGTTAGACCCCACCTGGGACAACAGGGGTTTGAATTCCTGGCTGGAAGGCCTGGGAAAGGACGGATTTTTTGGGATGCAAAAAATGGATCCCAAGGTCCTGGATCCCCTCACCTTGATGATGGGAGGAGCGATAGCCAGATATTTATCCCCGTTGTGGTAAGTGATGGATTCCTGCCCGATGATAATGGCGCCTCCGAAGGGCTCCGGCACTGCGGGACGCACAACAAACATGAGACAACCTGCCTGGAAAAAAGGAGCCATCCAGCCTGGAAAGACACGGGAAGATCTTTTACAAAGAAGGCCCAACCTGCAATGACCATGGAGGCTTCAGCCTCCACATTTTCCTGCTTCCAAGGGCCTTTGTTGAATTCCTTCTCCCGCAGGGACACCTCGTACGTCTTCACGTGGCGGCCCTGGGGGTCCTGGAAGAGAAGGAGAAGCGGATGAGATTCCAGGAGTGAGGAGATCCCACCATGCAAAAACATCATTCCAGGGAGCTTCTGAAGCTTCCCACCTCCTCATCCTCCCTCACACCCACATGCCGCCATTCTTCCTGTTTTCTCCATATATAAATACCCTCCTGAGGAAATCCCGGTACCAGAAAAGACCGGGAAGTATTTTCCCATTGTTTTACAACTGATATCCTGGAATTTGTGTTCCTCTGACAACCTGGGAATAAGTGGCATAATGGAGTATCACCCCCTCCTCCAGCTCTTGCAAACATTCAGGAATTCAGGGTTTTTTACCATATTTCCCTGTGGTTTTAGAACTTCCCCAAAATCATCCCAGCCCCTGCTGTCCTGGGATAATGGGTAATAAATGGAGAAAGAATCAAGGAAACAGCTTGGACACATTCTGCTCTCCATAGGCAGGGATCGAAACAATCCAGAACTTTATGAGTCAGAACTGACATCCTGCTCGAAGGATTCAAGTTGTTTTGACATGGATCATGGAATCATTAAAGTTGGAAAAGCACTTTTCCAACTATTACCCCAAACTCCAGGTATGTGGTGACAAAGTGATTTTTTTCCCTCCAGGAAGTTTGGAGGAATCCAGCAGTGCCCAAACAGGGAATAGTGGAGCCACTGCTGGCATGGGATTTCAGCTAAGCCTGGGATAGCCTGGAATTTAACAAAGGAAAGCTAATCCCTTGCTCAGTCAGCACAGCAAAGGCTTTTTGGATCAAAACAGGCATCCAGAGAAGGTTGGGAATGCTCCCTCCGTAAGGAGCCAGGTGATGGGAGGGATTATGAATCTTCTTTTCACACCCGGAATCGCCTCCCAGAAATACCAAGCAGGACATTGCCTTGTTTTTCAAGGAAAGGTTCAAGTCTCGCTATGGGAAAAAAATGGTTGTGGATCTTGTTGGAAAGATCCCTACGCTCCTCCTGGGAGTTTAACAAGGAAAATTCCCATCCATGGCAGAGCTGCCCAGGAATCCTATGGGACTATGGGAAAGCGTTGCTTCCTCCCTCCCAGAACTGGAAAAAGGCAGCGTGGGGGAACATGGACCTGGAGGAGCTGGAATCACCCCTCATTCTGCCTTACAAAAAGCCTTTGGAAAACCTTGGGAGCCCTCGGCTCCACCTGGGTTATCCATGGATGAGCAGGCACCTGGTAGACGAAGCAGATGGTGGGAGCTTGGCAGCCGTAAAGGAATTTCACGTCGATGACCTGCAGCTCTTCCAGGCGGATGTTGAAGGCCTTTAACTCCTTGTTCTCCCGATCCAGGGGGATGACCTTGAAGAGGCCGTCATAGAGCCGCAGCCCGATCATCCGGCACTCGGGATCGATGATCCCGATGATCCCGGTCTCTGAGGGGCGGCCAATGCGGTCCTGAGGGAGAATTCCAGAGAGAGAGAGGAAAGAAAAAGGTGATCAGTGCCAGGACGATATCCCTGAAAAACAGGGACAAGAGTTGCCAGCCCGTAGGTGAGGAATGGCTCCTTGCACGCTTCCCAACAGGCTTGAGAATTCCAGCTGGGAAGCCACCAAGCCTAAGGAGGAGATGCCTTTCTGTTACAGTAGAACACGAAATAGATGGACTCCATGGAGTTGTCAGGAGAGAAAGAAGCTTTATTTACAATCCCAGCAGTTTCTTTTAGAACACGCTGTGTAAAAAGGTCTGTTATTGCTCCATGGCACTGACACTGCTCTCCATTGGTTCAGGAATAGGAAACAACCCCTGGGGACAGTTGTTCTGGCAAAGGGAACACTGTTTGCTGAGCCTGTGCTGAGAAACGGAGAGAGATGTCTCGAAAAAAGAAACTGTTGGCAGCTTTCCCTTGGGAAAGGAGCTGGCAATGGTTAGCGAGCTGAAATTCAGGCTCAGAAAATGTCGAGCCCACACCTTTCCGACTGCCACACCTGGCAGAGCTCCCACACCACACAGCTTCACCACAAATTCCCACAGGACTCATTTCCCAGGGAAAATTTGGCCTCGCAAGGAGTTTAGGCTTTAACTTTCCTTAAATTTAATTTGTAATTCCACAGGCTGTCCCAAGAATATAGTTGAATCCGTAGGGATGCAGCTTGGAGCATCCTGGTCTAGTGGAAGGTATGCCATGGCAAAGGCTGGAATGAGATGACCCGTAAATCCTGTCCATCCCACACCATTCCAGGATTCCCTGTGCTGGTTTAGATGGGATATTGGGAAGAAACCCTTCTCTGGGAGGGATTTCCCAGAGAAATTGTGGCTGCCCCATCCCTGGAAGTGTTCCAGGCCAGGCTGGATGGGGCTTGGAGCAACCTGGGATAGCACAGGGTGTCCCTGCCCACAGAAGGGAACTGGATGAGCTTCAAGGTCTCTTTTCCAACCCAAACCATCCCAGAATTCCGCAAATCCTCCCAGAAACCAAGACTAACTCTGAAAACATCCCGTGATGGCAGGTGACCCATCCCGGATCCAGCAGCTGGCAAGGAACCACCAACAGAACTGAGCTCCAATACCCCGCTGTACCAGGAAGGCAAAGCCACCCCCAGGGAAGGGAATTCCCAATCCAGGTGCTGCATTCCCCCTCACCTGCACGTTTCCATGGGCACGGGTGATGATGTCGATGCTATCCCCGTTCTGCTTGTACTCCAGGATGCAGGCGTTGTACTTGGCCGTCAGGATGAACAGCAAATCCTTGCTCTCCCCCTGCCCAAAAAACACGGACAATGCGAATTCCAGGGGTGGACATTCCCGTCCCAGCCCACCCAGGTGGGCACAGCTCCATCCCTGCTCTGCCAGCACCCACCTTGGGCCGGAAGAGCTCCATGACGGCCGTTTTTCCGTACATTCCCACTTCCTTGACGGGCCGGAGCCCCTCAGCTGTCACAACGTAAATCTCCAGCCGGGTGTTCTTGGCGATCAGCAGGTTCAGGTCCTCCGCAGAGGTGAAGTGTCCTGGGAAAAGAGGGAAGGAATCCCAGAGGAGGGATCAGCTGGCACCTCGGGGCGCTGGGCTGCACTTCCACAGCCTCCCCGGAGCATCCCAAAATCCCAGCACGTTCCTTCCGCTGTGCTAAACGCTCTCAGCAGCCGCTTTCTCTCAGCCTGCACTCCTTGTTTTTCTGCAGAAATGCTCTTCCCGCTCTCTTTCCTCAGGAATCCTCATTCCTGGGGTCTCCTCCCACCACGTCCAGCACTCCCAGGGCTCTTGGGGTTCCTGTAGCTTCCCCCAGATCCCACTCTCTCTCTCACTCCCACTATGGATTTCAGGAGCAGTTTCATCCTTCCTCTACCCCCACATCCCCCAGTATCCCTAAGCCCTCCGGTATCCCGAAATCCCCGGTACCCCCAAACCCCCTCGTACTCCAAAGCTCCCCCGTGAACCCCAAACCCNGTGTGGAGGGCGATGCGCGGGGGGGTCTCCCCCCAAAAACCGCGGGACCCGCGCTGATCCCACGCTGGTCCCACGCTGATCCCACGCTGGATCCCGTAGGGAGGGACCCGCATGGGAGAGCGCAGCTTCCTCCCTGCTCCCAGCTGCTCTGTGCCCCCCGAAAGCTTGGGTGGGGGTCCCCGCTGTGAGGGGCGAGTGTGGATCCATCCAGGGCTTGCGCTGAGAGGAGATCCCTGAACTTTGGAGCCCCCCACATGGCA
>WBMY01014134.1:118327-135993 GCA_013397315.1 Donacobius atricapilla
TACCGGTGACGCAGCCATTGACGGCCGTCGGCTTCTGCGCCGTCACCACGTAGTTGTAGGACATGGCGGGGGAACCGGGGGATCCCGGCGGGGGCGCGGGGNGTGGTCCCATCCTGATTTCCCACCTCCAAAGGGGGTCCTTCTTTGAGGGGGGGAGCCCCCTCACAGTCCTCTCTCATCCCACAGAGGGGTCCCCGCTTAGAGGTTATTCCATCCTGGCTCCTCATCCCAAAAGGAACTCCCTGCCTGGGGAGCTGTCCCTGTTTGGGGACAGCTCCAACACCAGCCCCATTCCCAACAGACCCTCCCCATAGCATCCCCATCCCACCAGACATCATTCCACTCCACGCCCTTCCCAGCCCCCGCTCCCCGGACCGCTGTCCATTTCAGACTGGACCTTGCCCTCTTTCCGGACAGATTCCATCCTCGGATCCGAGTGCTCCCATGGAGGTGAGCCTCCAGCACAGGGGGGTTGTCATTCCTGTGGGGTTGGCATTCC
This sequence comes from Donacobius atricapilla, assembly GCA_013397315.1. Lineage (NCBI taxonomy): Eukaryota > Metazoa > Chordata > Aves > Passeriformes > Mimidae > Donacobius > Donacobius atricapilla. The sequence continues at coordinate 118,827 of WBMY01014134.1, forward strand.
TCCTTTTCCCCACCCCACTGCTCTCCATTTTCCCCCCAGGTGCCCAAAAAACTGGTGACGACGGTGTCTGGCTGTGCCGATGACGCTTTGGCTGGGCTGGTGGCCTGCAATCCCGGGCTCCGGCTGCTCCAGGGACACCGGGTGGTCCTTCGGAGTGACCTGCCGGCCATCCGTGGCCGTGTGGCCCTGCTGTCCGGGGGGGGCTCTGGCCACGAGCCTGCCCATGCAGGTGAGAACCCCCTGTCCCAGCTGTACCCCCCACCCATGGACACGGTGCCGAGCCCTCTTCCCTCTCCACAGGCTACGTTGGGAAGGGAATGCTGACCGGAGTGGTGGCTGGAGCTGTGTTTGCCTCCCCATCCGTGGGCAGTGTCCTGGCGGCCATCCGGGCCGTGGCACAGGCCGGAGCAGGTTGGGAACACACCAGGGTGAGATTTTGGGGCTCCTCCCTCCAGTGCTGCGTCATTCCCGTTATCTCTACACCCACCCCGCAGCCGGGATCCTCCTGATCGTGAAGAACTACACGGGGGACCGGCTGAATTTCGGGATGGCCCTGGAGCGGGCGCGGGCCGAGGGGGCCGACGTGCGCATGGTGGTGGTGGGCGACGACTGCGCCTTCACCACACCGGGGAAAGCCGGGCGCCGTGGGATCTGTGGCACCGTCCTCATCCACAAGGTCCTGCTGGGAACCTTTATGGGGATTTGGGGAATTCTGGGGGGCCGCTCACCCGCTCTCCCCGGGACAGGTGGCGGGAGCTCTGGCTGAGGCGGGAGTGAGCTTGGATGAGATTGAGAAGAAGGTGATGGCGGCCGCCAAAGTCATGGGTGCGTTGTGTTGTCCCATGGGAATGCTGTCCTGTGTTCCCCAGCCCCTGATTCCCAAAAATCCCCCCAGTTTTAACAGAAGATTCCCCCCTGCACAGGCACCCTGGGTCTCAGCCTGTCTCCCTGCAGCATCCCAGGATCCAAGCCCTCGTTCCAGCTGGCTGAGGACGAGATGGAGCTGGGGCTGGGTAAGGAGCAGCCCCTTGATGTCCCCCTTGGGTCCCTGGAGGGTCCAAGTGGCCCTGTCCCCTCAGGGAGGCGTCACCAGGGCTGGGATGTGACACGACCCTGTCTCCGTAGGGATCCACGGTGAGGCTGGAGTGCGCAGGATGAAGGTGAGGGGAGAATTCTGCTGCTTCCTCTTCACTCCCAGATCCCCCTATTCCCAGACCTCCCCACTCTGCTCTTCCCCTGCTCTGTGTCCCCTCCAGGTGCTGCCGGCAGATAAAGCTGTGGAGACGATGCTGAAGCACATGACGGATCCATCCAATGCTTCCCACCTGTCCCTGACCCCTGGTGAGCCCCCCAAACCCTCTGTGCTCCTCCAAATCCCCCGGATCCCAGTCTCATCCTGCCCCCCATCCTGCAGGATCCTCTGTGGTGCTCGTGGTGAACAACTTGGGGGGATTGTCCTGCCTGGAGCTGGGAATTGTGGCTGGAGCTGCTGTTCGCTGCCTGGGTGAGTGCAGAGGGGAGCTTGGGATCCCATTCCCTGGCTCTGGCTGCTCTGGAATGCCGCCGTCTTGATCCTGGATCCCGCAGAGAACCGAGGGATCTGCATCGCGCGGGCCTTGGTGGGATCCTTCATGACGGCACTGGAAATGGCTGGAGTCTCCCTCACCCTCATGCTGGTGGATGAGGAGCTGCTGAGGCTGATCGGTGAGTTCCCAGTGGGAATGTGGCCCAGGATTGGGGCACGGGGGTTTCCACGTGCTGGGGGAGGATCCAATGGGATCCTGAGCCACCAGAGGCCTCTGGCTCTTCCAGATGCCAAGACCACGGCCATGGCGTGGCCCAACGTTCTCGCGGGACCGGCCACCACCCGGAGGGAGGAGGTGCCAGCACCAGTAGAGGGCCCCGGGAAGCCACAGGATGAGACTGGAATTGGTACAGAGCTCCCGTCCCTTGTCACATTCCCCCGTGCCTCAGTTTCCCTCGGGAACGTGCAGGGATGCTGTCCGCTCCGCAGGGCCCGGCACGGCGCGGGTGCGGCGGGTCCTGGAGCGGGTGTGCAGCACCTTGCTGGAAATGCAGGATAAGCTCAACGAGCTGGATCGGGCAGCAGGTGACGGGGACTGCGGCCACACGCACGCCCGGGCGGCCCAAGGTGGGTGTGGGGGCCATTATCCAGGGAATTGTGGGGAGTGCTACCCTAGTGGCGCCTCCCAGGAGCGGGGAGCTCCCCAGGACATCCCTGCTTGGGATTAAGGAAACCTGGGGTGCCCCTTCCTGAAATTGTATCTTGGAATGTCTCTGCATCCAGTGGCAGCTTCCCTATGGAATAGAGGGAAGCTGCCTCGTACCTGCATGTCCCCATGAGGGACGGGCAACTCCAGGGCCATCCCCATCCCGTTGTCCCTTCCATTCCCACAGCCATCCGGGAATGGATGTGCTCGCGGCCGCCTCCGGCTGCCCCAGCCCAGCTGCTCTCCGCCCTGGCTGATGTGCTGCTGGAGCAGATGGGAGGCTCCTCCGGAGTGGTGAGTGGGAATGGGAATGGACGTGGGAATGGGGGGACACAGCTGGCCGTGTTTCCGGGATGGGATTGACGGCATTCCCAAAGCTCTATGGGCTCTTCCTGACGGCGGCTGCCCGGAGCCTGCACGGCCGCAGCGATCCCCCGGCGTGGGCCGATGCCATGGACACCGGGATTGAGGCCATGCAGAGGTCAGTGCTGGGGGCTGTGCAATCCCAATTCCCTCAGGAATCCCAACCCCCCCTGAATTTTCCTGCATCCCACACAGGTATGGAGGCGCTGCGCCAGGAGACCGGACCATGGTGAGTGCTGGGAGAGCTCAGGAGCCAGGAAGGCTTCCAGGGGGATGCCAGGGAGTTCCCACCTGGCCTCAGTCCTGGCTCCCAGGCTAATTCCCACTTTTCCCAGCTGGATTCGCTGTTTGCAGCCGCACAGGCTCTGCATTCCCTGCGCAGTCCCGGTGCCAACCTGCTCGAAGTGCTTGCGGCAGCTGTCCAGGTATGGAGAGCAGGGATGGTGGAAAAATTGGGTGGGAATCCCTGCTGTTGTCCTGGAAAACGCCCTGTTTTCCCTGGCAGAGCGCAGAGGCGGCAGCGGAGGCCACCAGGCACATGGAGGCTGGGGCAGGCAGAGCCAGCTACATCCGCTCATCCCGGCTGGAACAGCCCGATCCCGGGGCTGTGGCAGTGGCAGCAGTGCTGGGAGCAGTGCTGGAGGGGCTGCGGGACCCCCTGGGCACCCCCCCGTAATGACAGGGATGTGTATCCCCCAAAAAATCTGTGTCCCCGTTGTAGTGATAGAGACGTGTATCCCAATAAACCCTTGTGTCCCGCCATGTGACAGGGCGGTGTATCCCAATAACCTCCTGTGTTCCTTCAAGGATGTGTTTCCCAGTAAACCCCAGGACGTGGCCCCCAGTAACCCTCTGTGTCCCCCATGCTAGCCTGGAGGGGTGGGATGGTGGAATTTGGGGGTGTTGGGATGCCCCCGATTGCTCCAGGCTGGGAAGGGAGATGGGAACAGGGATCCTGTGACTGGGGGAGGAAGGAAACCCAGGGTGTGGAGGCGAAACCACAGAGCTCACATGGCTCTGGGCACGGGGTCGGGGGTGGGATTCTGGGAAACGGGCAAAGAAGAAGCAGGGACGAGGCAGAGCATGATCCCAAATCCCGTGGGGTGACCACAGGGAGCTGTCCCGTGTCTCTTGGGAGCCAGCGAGGACAAGCCCTTGGAAGGGACAGCTTGGCTTGGCCAGGACCTACTCCCAGGCTCCCACCTCTCCCACCCCAGCTCCCAGGCCCTCCCTTGTCCCCAAGGATTTGAGTGCTGGAGCCCTGCAGAAGCCAGTGTTTTATTCCCTGTCCATGAGGTCCCTGAGTGGCTCCACCCTGAGCCAGATCCTCTGGAGTGGGAGTGATGCGGGTGCTCCTCTTTGTCCCAGCGAGGCTCCAGCAGCTCCAGCTGCGGCATTGAGGGATGGCACTGGGAAGTGCTGGGGTTTGGCACGGCCCAGGCAGGAGCTGGCACGTGGAGGCACAAGGATGTAGCTTGGGAATGCTGGCAGATCCCAGGGATCAGCGCTCGGCTGAGAGCAGGGGCTGTGGGAGACAGGGATGAGCCCGGATCCCTCAATCCTTCCCCTCCCTCGGGACTGCTGGGGAGCAGCTTCCCGGTTTGGCTCCCCAAACCCACCCAGCGCATCCTGTACCTGGCGGGAGTCTGGGGAGTCGGAATCCGGGCGCTTCCAGCTGGGCCTGGCCAGGGCAGCCACCACCAGCACCCCAAAAATGAGGATGAGGAGCCCCAGGGTGTTGGCAAACACAGCCTCAGCCGGCAGGAGCTTGTATGCCGTGGTCCCGTTCTTCCTGGAGCAGGGAAGAGAGGCCGGGAATGTTCTGGATGTTCCCGAAACACCCCCCCAAACCTTGCAGGGAAGTGTGCAGGGAGCCACACACCTGAGGAAGTGCTCAGTTCCCTTTGCTCTGCACTGGTCACACCCAAATCCAGCCCAAATCCACATCCTGAGCGCCCCTATCCCTGCAAGGACCCTTCCCAAGCCCCCCTTTCCCTGTAAGGGATCTTCCCAAGCCCCGCCCCCGACTCTCACAGGCTGAAGAAAAGCTTCTCGTTGATTCCCGACGCGCAGGAAGCCACGGACAACAGGAGGATGGTGGAGCCGAAGAAAACGTGGATGGGCTTGTAGAGTGCCCGGAGCCAGGTGGGAGCCCAGGGAAGCAGGAATGCTCCAAAACCCGCCACCCACTGTGGGAAGAGAAGGTGAGGGCAGAAAACTCGGGATGCCGGAGGGGTTGGGGGATCCAGGAGGGACTCCCACCTGGCAGGAGAAGAGCAGGACAGTTGCCAGCCCCATCCAGCTGTGCAGCGAGTACATGTTGGGCGTCCCTTGGGAATTATGGAAGCGGAACACGGCCGCCAGCCCCAGCACGGTCAGGACGAAAGCTCCCAAAGCCAAGCTGCCGTGCAGCACCTTCCAGGGAAGCTTGGGGCCACTCCAGGTGTTGGGAATGCGGTAAACCAGGGCAGCTGTGAGAGGGGGAAAAAGTCAGGAAGGAGCCGTGCCGGGATCCCCGTGCTCTTTGGACTCACCTATGCCGTAGAGCACCACCAATCCCGTCACCATCAGCACCGGGTGCCAGTTGAATGTCCGGGAGCTGCCGTCCAGAGAAAAGCCCCCGCGCCAGTGCTGGCACCAGGTGCCCACCATGGCCACGCAGAGCAGTCCCAGCGTTCCCAGGAAGGCACAGAAAGGCAGGAAGGGCACGTCCAGCATGGCCGTGGAGCGGTGGTGGCACCTGTGGGCGAGTGGGGAGCCGGCTCAGGCTCCGGATGCGGTCCCGGGGAGGAGCCACGGAAAGGGGAACTGGGACCCCCCAACAGGGTGTGAGGGGGCAGCTGCTTCCCAGCCTGGGAAAGGCGACAGGGACGGAGCTGCTTCCCAGCCAGGGATGGTGGCCCAGCTTCTTCCCGGCCTGGGAATGGTGGCGGGGATGGATCCAGGATGGTGGCACCTGGGGATGACTGAGACGCCTTTTGGGGCTCTCTGACATCTCCGGGAGGAAACACAGAAAGGGGAACCAGGAACCCTGAGGCGGTGACCAGGGTCCAGCTGAGCCCTGGACTGGGAAGGAGGCCAGAGATGGAACAGGTCACGCAGAGCTGAATTCCCAGGCACGGCACCCCAGGGAATGGCAGCGAGGGACTCTCAGTGTCACCTGTCATGGTCCCCCTGGCAGGAATCCGACCGCTCTCATTTGCATGTGATTTGCATGCGCCCCCAGAAATGGGTATTTCTGTCCCCTCGAGGGACAGGGGATGTCCCAACACCTTCAAATCAGCTGCCTCACGGGACACAGAGACAGGAAAGGGGTGGAGACACGCAGCTCTGTGGTTCCCCAAAATCTGGGACACACAGACTCACGGATCTCCCAAACCCGGGATACTCGGTGCCATGGCTCCCCAAATTCTAGGAACACAGCGCCCCCAACCCTGAGGCTCCCCTGGACCTGGAACACACCTCCCGGCCCTGACACCACCCAAAACCCAGACCACGAGGTCCCTCGGCCCCTCCCAACCTCGGGGCCGGCCCCCGGCGCTCCCAACCCCGGGCTGTACCTGGGCCCCACCGCCCCTTCCTCGTCACTGGGCGCCGCCATCTTGGCGGGCGCCGCTCTGCCCGCTCATCTCTATGGTTTTCCCGCCCACCCCAATGGGAGGCCACCGAGGGCAGCGGCGCCAGAGCGGCCCCCGCGGGTCCTCCAGGCGCCACTTCCGCCTTCACTTCCGGCTCCGGCGGCCGTTTCCATGGGGACCAAGATGGCGGCGGCGGGTGAGCGCCCGGGGCGGGGGGCACGGCGGGGACCCACCGGGAGCCCCGGGACCCGGCACCGAGGGGGGTTTGGGCTTATGGGGGGGCGACCCCGGGACAGGAGGAGAGGGCGGCGAGAGGGGGCCCGGGGGCTCCGCCGTGGTGGCTGAGGGAAGGGGCGGAGTGACGCGGGGTCTGGAGGGGCAGAGAGTGATCCCTTAATCCTCATATGCGCCTTTCCCCCCACCTTTTCCAACCCTTTCCCCCCTCATGTCCATTCGTTTCTCGTTCCCATGTCTAGCCCTCTTCACCCCCATTTCCAGCCCTTTTTCCCCCGTGTCCAGCCACCTTCCGTGCCTTTCCAGCCCCTTTCCCCCTGTCCATCACCATGTCTCTCCTTCGGGGAATTCAGCCCTCAGCACAGCATTTTTCCTGCCAGGACACGGGCGATCCCGGCCCCCTCCGTCCCCCTGCAGCCAGGACGATCCCGAGGGGGCTGTTCCCGTGGGATATGTGTCCCACGAGGGCTTGTACCTGCTCCCGTGTCCAAAAATTCCCGTCTGGCTCCTCACTCCTCTGCCTGTGCCCAGAGTGGGACATGCCCAAACCTGCTCAGAACTGCCCATGAAGCTGGAAACAGCCAGGAATAACCGGCTTGGACACTGCTTTTTGGAACTGCATGTCGCCCTCATCCCTGGGTTTCCTCACATGGGGATTGGGGTGGATTTCAGGGGGAAGGAAGACACTGAACTGGGGAGGAGAGAGAAGACACAGCTCATTGGGTTTTCCTGGTTTCTGGGACCCATCCGAATCCCCGTGCTCCCTTTCCAGGTCTGGGATATCGGGAGAGGCCCCGCTGAGCCCCCCCAGCGCCATGATCCGTTGGGAATGCCGGGGCTGAGGGCTCCAAGCCCCAGGAAGGAGGATGCTCCAGCCCAGCAACTACAGCCTGGTGCTGTTCATGCAGTTCCTGCTGCTCTCCTACGACCTCTTTGTGAATTCCTTCTCGGAGCTGCTCCGCACGGCTCCGGCCGTGCAGCTCGTCCTCTTCATGTGAGTTCGGGGATGGTGGGGCAGCAGGTCCAGGAGATCCAAGACCCCACAATCCCTCTGTTTTCCTCTGCCAGCATCCAGGACATCGCCATCGTCTTCAACGTCATCATCGTCTTCCTCATGTTCTTCAACACCTACGTTTTCCAGGCGGGATTGGTCAACCTCCTGTTCCATAAATTCAAGGGAACCATCCTGCTGTCCGCAGCCTATCTGGCGCTCAGCATCTCCTTCCACGTCTGGATTATGGTAGGATGGGGTGGGCACAGCTGCTGGATTCTCCCAAGGGATTTTTCCGTGGCTTCCCACGGTCCTTTCTCATGGTCTCCCCCTGGAAGGTGTCTCGTGAAAGATGTCCCATTCCATGACCCTGTGGTTGGCATCAGGCTGGAAGGGTCCTGCCCAATCCCAGCCTCATCCCAGCTCATTCCCTAAGGGCCGAAACCCATCAAAAAATCCTCTTTCCCCGGGGAAAGCCTGTGCTAGCAGCTCCTGGTTTTTCTGGGATTAATCCCTATACCTGGGGAGCAGCCCTCCCTCTTCCCACAGCTCCAAGGGCTGTCCAGGCTCCTGGATCTGTCCTTGGCAGCACCTTCTCCTTTTCTTCCCTGAGTAAACTCCTTCCTAGCTCCTTCCCAATGGAGCAGTTCCCATCCCCTGGACACCACCTGAAGTTCCCTCTATCCTGCTGCCCTGGAGCACAGGGAATGTTTGGAGGGGTCAGGAGCCATAGCAGCTGCTCCAGTGCTGCCCACGCCGTCCAGGAAGGGGATTTGCAGGGATTTGCGGGGATCTGCAGTCTGAAGCCGGAATAGGTCCGGGCTCAATGCCTAAATCCCCTGAGCTGCTTAACCTTCGGGGTAGGGGGTTTCCCAATCTTCTCCAGGTATTACTCCTGGCTTGATGTCCCTCCGTCTTGCTCAGAACCTTTGGAATGGGGTGAGGGCTCTGGGAGGGCTCAAAAAAACTGCTCCAGGGGTTAGTCCCACTTTTCCAACCCCCTCAGAACCTGCGCTGGCGTGACTCCGGCCGCTTCATCTGGACTGAAGGCCTCCAGACCCTGTTTGTTTTCCAGAGGCTGGGTAAGGACTCCCAGGATTAGGGTGGGATCCCGCATCCTTTGGGGGTGCAGGGGACCCTCTCTCATCCCGAAATTCCCTGCAGCGGCCGTGCTCTACTGCTACTTCTACAAGCGGACAGCTGTGCACCTGGGAGACCCCCTCTTCTACCAGGATTCACTGTGGCTCCGCAAGGAATTTGCCCACTTCCGTGGTTGATGCATCCCCAGGATCCCCTGGAGTCTCCTTGCACTCCACAGACTCTGTTGGGGTTGGTTCCAGCTCATCTGTTCTCTGGGGACCAGCCCTTGGGATTTTGGGAGTCAGCCCGAGCCTTGTGGGGCGTCCCTGCCTTTCAGGGCCACCGCGTTGGTTGGGACTGGAATGTTCTTAGGAACCCTAAAGGAATAAATCGGATGTGTTTTCCAGAGGCTGCCGGGTGTTTGTGCCCACCCGGCGTCACGGCTGCACTCCCAACGGCCTCACACCGTAACCCAGCGCTTGCAGCCGCAAAACGGGGATATTCCCGTGTGGGATTCTTATCGCAATGGATACGGGGGCGCGGTTTGGAGGGACGGGGACTCGAACCCGCGGATCAGCGCTCGGTCCTCCAACCATAGAGAGGGGCGGGTAGAGCGGCGGCGCGCGCGCCGCCAGACCATCGAGAGCGCGGTGGGGGGGACAGAGCGGCTCCGCCCTCAGCGCCCCCGTGCGGGCCAGCGCGGCGGCGGCGGTTCCCATGGAGATGGAAGATGGCGCCCAGGGGTGGGAGCGGGACCGGCGGGGAAACGGGAGATACCGGGGGGTACCGCGAGGAACCCGGGCTGGGAGCGGCGCTGGGAACGGGGCTGGGATGCGGCCAAGGCGCTGCAGGGGCCCCCCCTCATGGCCGCCCCGTGTCCCCTCAGGCCGCCATCGCTCCTCGGCTCCGCTGCAGGTCCTGCTCTTCCTCAACGGCTGGTACTGCGCCACGTATTTTCTCCTGGAAGCATTCGTGTTCGTGTACAAAGGTGAGTCCTTCGCTCCAGAACTCTTCCCGATCCCGCCGGGATGGGCAGGAATGTGGTGCTGAGGGCGGTGCTTTTCCTGCAGTGCTGCTCCTGCCCTATCCCGTCTCCAACTTGGTGCTGGACGTGGTGCTGCTCCTCCTCTACCTCGGCATTGAGTCCACACGCATCTTCTTCGGTGAGTCCCCCGAATTCCTGAGGCTCCACAGGATCCTGGGACACCCCCAAAGACCATCCCTGGATGTTCAGGTTGGACGGGGCGGGGAGCAGCCTGGGCGAGTGGAAGGTGCCGCTGCCCACGGGAACAGGACATTTAATTTTCCTCCCACCCAAAACCCTCCATGATTTCCACGGTCTGATCCCAACTCCGTGTCCCACAGGCTCCAAGGGGAACCTGTGCCAGCGGAAGGTGCCGCTGTCCCTCAGCCTGGCACTTACAGTGCCGGCAGCTGTACTGGCCGTGTACTACCTGCTGCTCCAGACATACTCCCTGCGCCTGGAAGCGTTCCTGAGCGCCATCCTGCTCCTCTTCTACGGCCTGGAGCTGCTCCTGGGCTTCCTGGCACTGCTCTCCTTCTCCAGGTGCTGCACCCCGGGAAGGGGGGGACCCGGCGCAGGAGCTGCCAGGTCGGTTTGGTGCCCACACATCCCTGTCTCTGTCCTTTTCCACAGCACGGATCCCTACTGAGGACACGGCACAGGGACACAGGGAAGCATCACCCGTGCCACCTCCACTTCCCAGCCCTGGGAAGGGGGAATATCCCACCTTTCCCACTGCCCATTTCACCTGCTGCCACCTGGACATATCCCTCCTATTTTTCCTGCTTCCCACTTCACCAGGGACCTGCTGCCACATGGATTCATCCCTCCCTTTTCCCACTTCCCACTTCACTCGCTCCCTCCTGGACATATCCCTCCCACCTTTCCCACTTTTCCACTCCAGTTGGACTCCTCAGAGCTTGAGCCAGCTCAAGGTATGAAGAACCCTTTTTTTTTTTTCTACGACCTTCCAGAATGATTCACTATTTTCCAATAAATATTTATTTTTACCTGGTGCCTGGGAATGTGGGTCCCCCTGGGAAGGCTCAGGTGCTCCCAGCACCTCGGAGCCGGTTTGGGAAGCACAGGAGCCCACTGGAGGAGGAAGGGGCTGAGGGACAATGGGTGCAGAGACCTCCCCAAATCCCTCCCATTCCCTCATTATCCCAAATCCCACCATAGGAAGGCAACAGGAGCGCTGTATAAAAGACTGACAACGTCATCCGAGTTTATTACACAATTCCAACCTATCCAAAGACAAATCTAATCACTGCGAGCAGGAGGGGCGGCGCCTCGCCCGGACTTCCAGGGATTTGCTCTGCAATTTGGGGGATTTTCCCCCCTCCACTATTTGGAAAGAAACTAAAAATCTGTGGCGGTAAGTAAAAAAAAAACCCGGAGCTCTCCCGCCGAGTGCTCCCACCTCGTGGGGCTTGGGAAAATTGGGGTGGTTTTTCCTGAATTTGTGTTATTTCAACTTAAAAAGACTTCCAAGGCCTGGGTTTTCCCACCCGAGGGTGATTCCAGCCCTGGAAGTCACCCAGTGTGTCCCGGCTCATCCCGACCCTCCTGGGCTCTTCCCTCTCCTTCTTGGGATCCCGAGGGGACACGAGGAGATCACAGCCTGCCCTGCCTCTCCCGCTTCCTCTAAAACAAGGAAGGCTCTGCGGGAGAGGCCGGAGCTGCCGTTTGGGTGGGAATGCTGCTGTGGGGAATGTTGGGATAGAGAGGGTGACCCCCGGGCCAGCTCCAGCCCCTTTTTCCCAGCTCCTGGAGAGCGAAGGGGCAAAGGAGGAGCGTGGCACAGTGTCCTGCCAGGGCAATGGGGACGGGAGTGTCCCCAGGCAATCCAGAGGATGGCACGTGGCTCCTGATCCCGGGATCGGAAGCTGTGCATCTCCAAGCCCCCAAGCTGCACAGCGAGGGCTCCGTCCCCTCCCGGACTGGGAAGGGCTCACAAACCTCCCTCCATGGAATAAAAGCACCATTTCTCTTTGGGTCCGAGTATCCACGGAGCGGAGCGGGATGGCCCCGGGAAGCAGCAGCAGTGGTGGGGGGGTGGATTCCCAAGGCCACGAGGTGCGGGCGGGGGTCCCACCCGGAGGGGGCTGGGGGTGGCGGGGAAGGGACCGGGATGGGGCGGAGCGGCCTCGGGCACTGCGTCCTGGTCGAGGTGAGGAGATACGAGTCCATTAAAAACCACTTCCTGCCAAATTCCTGCCGGGAGAGAGGAGAGGAATGGTCGGAGTGCCCTTCCCTCATCCCCTCACCCTTCCAGGGCATGCCCAAACCTCCCACCTGTCTCAGTGGTGCCGGTCCCTGTCTCTGTCCCTGTCCCGATGCCGCTCGTGCTCCCGGCTCCGCTCCTGGAAATAATCCTCGTGCCGATCGTCGCTGTGGAGCAGATCCCGGTGCCGCCGGCTGCTCTCGCGGGACCGGCTGGGAGAGCGCTCCCGGGATCGGTGTCTTTTCCTGCGGGAAAAGACACAAAACCCAAAGAGTGACCTTCCAGCTGCTCACCTGTGGGGAGGATCCCGTTCTCTGGGCCCCAGGGGGATACCTGGAGCTGCTGCTGGAGCTGCTGCTGTAGGATTTGGCCTCAATTCCATGCAGGCAATCTTTGAGGGAAGAGAGGAGGACGCGGCACCGCTCGTCGCTGGCCACGCGCGACTGCTTGATGACGGCGATGGCCGTGAGCAGCGTCTCGATGGCGTTGCTGTAATCCCCTGGGGGAGCGGAGCAGGGGGTCAGGAGCGGGAATCCATCCCGGGATGCGGGACGTGAGGGACACGGGAAGTACCTGCGCTGGCGCCGGACACTGCCTTGGAAATGGCGCTGCTGGAGATGGCGCGGTTGCGGTTCATGATCTCCTCAAACTCACCCTCGCTCACGGCGGGGATGGGCGGGCCCAGCTCCCGGCTGTTGGCACAGCGGGAACAGGGGGGTCAGCGGGATCCTCCCAGAGCATCCCGGCCCCGTTCCCGCCCGGCTCACCTGCTGTGGTTGTAGGGAGCCATGGCCTTGCCANCCCCTGGAGGGCTGGAGGTGCCCAGAGAGAGATCCAGCTGGCCACACGGAGCCTCCGCTTCCGTGTGTTTTTCCAGGAGGGGCCCGGCTTTCCAGCAAGACCCCGCACGGTGCCCTGGGGATAGGCAGGTCACAGGGACAGGAGCCAAAAGCCACAAGGAATGGTGAGAGATCCCCAAAGGCATCCAAAGACCTGGAGAGCCTGATGGATTTGGAGAGGCCCAAGCATGGAGGAACACGAGGGGACAGAACCCAAGTGCTGACAGCAACGGAGCTGCTGCCAGAGGAAGGAAAACTCAGCATTCCAAGAGGGACAAGAAGCCTTGCTCTATCCAAGGAGGCTTTGAGGATGAGAAGGAAAGGGTGTGACAGGAGCCACGGCTCCCAGCGGTGCCAAAGGGTGCACGGGAGCTGTGCTGTGCCTTGGGGGCAGCCGGAACCCGGCCCAGGGAACACTCCCTGCTCCACCAAAACTGCGGGGCAAGTCGGGACACAGCCTGAGCACCAAGCAGCCGATCCCCTCAGGCACCGGAGCCGAAGGAAGGGAGCGAAGCAACTCTGCTAGGAAAGGGAAGTTTTCCTTGCACAAAACATGCCAAGGGATCTACAGCGACCAGAGCTGGCCAAGACCTCCTCGGACACGCTCCTGCCAGGACAATCCCTGCGGATCCCGTCGCATCGCTGCGGAGTGAGGCCAGGACCACCTATTGCCATTGAGGGACGCCCACGGCCAGGCCCCAGCTGGAATATTCCTCCAGTGTTGGGCACCTTACCTCCGCAGGGATGGAAAAATTCTGGAGCAGATCCAGAGAGGAGCTACTAATAGATATGGAGGGTCTTAGCTATGCTGAGAGCCTGAAGAGCTTAAGCCCATTCAGTTTGGAGAGGAGGAGGAGGAGGCTACGAGGGATCTTCGCAGTGTGGGAGCACCTAAAAGGGGATCATAAAGACTCGGGTCAGGAGCTAATCCGGCTCAGGAATGGGAAAAACAACCCCCAGAAGCTCCTGGCAGGGTCTCCCCCCATCCCGAGGGCTCGCTGGGCTGGGCCTGGCAGCTGATCCGGGGGGGAACTGGGATGTGTGTGAGGTGGAACCCCCCGCCCGCGTCACACCGGTGCCGCACTCACGTTTGCGAGCCTGAGCCTCGAACTGCGACAGGTTCTGCCGGGTCGCCAGCCTCACCTCCACCTTGTCTCCGTTCAGGATCTTCCCGGGGAGCAGCTCCAGGAGTTTATGGACCGAGTTCTCGGAGGCGACCACCACCTCCGCGTACCTGCGCAGGAGAGAGGGAGCCTGAGCCCTGAACCCGCTGCATAGAACCCCCCTGGACCCCTCTCCTGATCCCATCCCGCTGGTCCACACCCCCCCTCATTTTTCCAAGCTCTTTGGGACGCTCCATGAATTCCCCGTGCCAGGCAGGAAAAGCGCCGGCTGCTCCCTCACCCTCCACAAAACAATGGATGTGGCAGCGAGGGCCTGGCTCCCGCCATTCCCACCCCAAATTCCATTGGCTCTCACCCCTTGGATTGGCCATTGGCTCGGTTCTCTGCGAATTTCAGCTCCACCACGTCGTAGACTCCGATGGAGCGGATGATCTGGATCAGCTGCTGGTCAGTCGTCCACTGAGGGCATAGGGAACAGGCTGGTGTCCACATCTGCCCCCAGCGTCCCCCACCCACCTGAGGAATGTCACCCCCAGACCCCCTCAGGGAGCTTAAAATCACCAGGAACAAGCCTTGGGAATGGATAACAGAGACAAGTTTTCCGGACGAGACAGAGCCTTCCCAAAACTGTCCTTGCATTCATGAGCAGGAGAAGGTGACTCAGGAGCAGCACCCCAAAGTCACAGCTCCAAAGGGACATCAGTGGATACCCCCCAGCCCAGAAGCTCCTCAGGGATACAAATCCCTTTTCCCTGAGGATCACAAAGCCAAGCCCAGCTCACAATCCAGCTCAGGATTGAGAAGGAGCAGGCCTCCCCCCAAAATCCCTGGCCACTCCCTTTGAGAGCCCAGCAGCCCCTCTGAGGTTCCCCAGGAATCCCAAATTTCCCAGGAAGATGAACTCACCCAGGAGAAGCTCCCGACGTAGACGGCGGCCCTCTTGTTCCGGAGCCCGCTGTAGGTGTACAGGATGGCTGGGGGTTTGCTGTTAGGCTTGGGAGACGGCTCCTGACGGATCTCCGGAGGCGCTTCCGAGCTGCTGGAACGCTTTTCCTGGGGCTGGGAGCTGGCTGCTAACACGTCGTCGTAGAGATCCATCTGGTCAGCATTACTGAACTCCGGGTCCTGCCCGGGAAAACGTCATGAGATCCTGGCTCGGGAAGGGCTTGGGAAGCCTTCTATGCTGTTTCCAAACCTGCTGTCCCGATTCCCGAGCGGAATTTCCAAGCCGAGTCCAAAGGTTTAAGGACCAAATTGCTTGGTTTGGGTCTGTGCAGAGTTGGGAATTACAGCCACCCCTTGCCTGGGCAATCCCAAAAAAATGGATGATGGACTCTGATTTCATGGAATCATGGAATGGTTGGGGTGGGAACAAGGACCTTAAGGATCATCCCATCCCACCCCCTGCCATGGGACACCTTCTGCTGTCCCAGGTTGCTCCATGCCTGGTCCAACCTGACCTGGAACACTTCCAGGGATGGAGCAGCCACAGTTTCCCTGGGAAATCCATTCCATCCTTACGGGGAAGAAATTCTGCCCAATCTCTCATCTAAACCCCCATGAGCTCCAGCACATTCCAAGGACCAGCCCTGGGACTTGGATCCCACACAACAGGACAAGATCCCGTTGCTGCCACCAGGAAGAAATTCCCAATTTGGAGGGCAAGAATTCAGCAGTGGAAAACCAAATACCCTCCTGGGATTAGCCTCTCACTCCTTGGCAACACATGCTTCCCAAAAATCCAACTTGGGAATTGCATAACCCCCTCAAACCATGCCCAGCCCCCCAAACTTGCTCATTTTTGGGAAAAAAAAAAAGCCCATCTTAGAGTAGGAGCTTCCACATGTTGGATCTGTCCCTTTGGCAGAGGAAGCTCAGGAAGCTCCAGAGCTGGGAATTCCAGTGTGTCCTAGATCTGCCTCCCAGTTCCCACTATGTCACGGGCTATATTTAATTTGCAGTGTCCAGCAAGTGCTGTGTTTACTACGGATCCCAGTTCCTCGTGCAGATTGTGCCGAGTGTTTCATCCCACAAAATCACTCCATGAGGGTCCATCCCACAGGAGCTGGTGTGCCATGAAAACCAGCGGTTCCGCTCCCAAATTTTCAATTCCAGGCAGTTTGGACAATGTTTTCCGCTGGAGACAGTCTGGGGGTCAGGGATTGCAGACATCCCACTGGGAGCTGGACAGAGAAGGATGCTCAGCACACAGCTTTCCAAGGATCGTGGAAATCTGGGAATCCAGAAATCCAACCATTTTCCCTCTCCCTGAACTTTTGCATCCAGCTCTTTCCCTGGAGCTGATAAAAGAAGGATTTGAAAAGGAAGCTGTAGTTTTGTGTTCATTCCTCAAAAAAAGCTCAAAGTGTTTGGTTAATCCAACTCCCACACTCCCACCTCCACCAGGAGCCTTTGGACACAGCCCAAGGCTGGAAGATTCCCGCCTGGAAGTTTCAGAAAGTCAAGACCAAAAATAGGAAGGAGGGGCTAGAGGAGGAATCCCTTGGAATCCCTCAGTTCTGCTGCTTAGGAGATGCTTCAGCTTGGGAGATTTCAGGGATTCTCCTGCTCCCGATCCATGCACGCTGAGTTGAGGCGCACAGCGATGAAGCTGGGCGCTGTTTAGCGGGAATCACCACGTGGGAATGTGGGATTTGGAATTACACTGGCATCCCTGGAGTGCCGCAGGGACACCACAGCACCTCCCCACTGCTTTGATCCTGGCATGGATTAATTCCAGGTTTCCTCCTGGCACACATCCCAAAGGGAGTGAGTGACATGCCAGAGTCGTTGGCCTGGGTCATCATTCCAGCTTTGAGAATCCTCCATCCACTTGATCTTCCCAGGAGATTCCGTGGGATATTCTCACCCAGTAACCAGGAGAAGCTTCTCTTGATCACTCCTCATAGAAATTCCTTTCTCCATGGTGATTCCTTCCTCCGGGGGCTTCGCTTCCAGTTTCCATGACTTTTCCTCTTGCCAACTTCCCTTCACAGGCTTTCCACGGCAGTTTCTGATTTTCCAACATCTGCCTTCACACTTGGTTTCCCATATCCATGAATTCCCTAAAATCTGTTCCTCCGACACCCCCTTCCTTCATCATCTCCTCCTGTGAATCCCAGATATTCCTGGGATGGGACAAGCGGCACGGGAACAGCGAGTTCCCACACAGCTTCCCAGCCTGGGTGATCCCATGGATTTAGCTTCTGGTATCCCCTCACGGTGTAATTCCCTGGAAGTGCCTCTTCCAGCTGGGATTTCTCATTTTTCCAACCCGGACACAGCTAAGCCCTTAAATCCCAAACATTCCGTGACCAGCCGCGTGTCACAACCCACAGGGAAACCCTTTAATCACAGCTGGAGGTGGTAGCCACTGAGATTTGGGAATGATCGGGAATGATCCTTCCCTTTTCCCAGCCACACCAGTTGCATCTTCCACCAGGATGAGCTGAAAGACACTGGGATCCCTTCCCAAA